>JACXGK010008727.1:0-21621 GCA_016801125.1 Novumbra hubbsi | reverse complement strand
ACAGCCTTTTGTTCTCACTATATATATATACAGACCTACTCCTACACTCCTGGGCGTGTGCCCTCTTCGGTAATCCGAGTGCAACATTCCACTACTCCTGTTACCACTACGGATCCTTACGTCTATCCCCCTCAGGAGTTGTTTTCCTCAGTCGTGCAATTGGATCCACACCATCGCCTGTTCACGCACAATCCTTACAAAAATAGAGGTATGATCCACCTTATAAAATGCCTGGCGAGGGAGGGGTTTGTAGCTGTTCCCTATTTGTGAATAATATTGGTCAAAAGTCTGTTCCCCATTATTAGGAACATTTGGGTGCTGGTAGTATTTCGACAAAACTTTCCTAAACTTGTCCAGGTCGGGAGTGATCAGTCACAATCTTTCCAGCGCGCCTCAGGGTCCTGGTGGTGTACAGGTCCTCGAGGGATGGCAGATTGCAGCCAATCACCTTCTCTGCAAATCTACTGATACGCTGCAGTCTGCGGGGGGGTAGGACCCGCACCGGAAACTCCCCTGCTTCGGGGGGGTGGTGGTGGGAGGGGACAGCTCGGCCGGGGGAGGTAGAAGGGTAGCCGGCAGACCTCTGAGGCCTAGTGCCACTAGTCCTCGGTGGGCCCAGGCTGGGCAGGCGCTGGGCAGGCGCCGTCTGTTTGGGAGACAGGTGGGGAAGAGTGCCCAGCGTAGGCAGGGACATGAAGCTGGACAACCAGGACCCCCCCCTCAGGTTCCAGCCCTCGCACCCCAGGGGACCCAGTTACCTCCCCCTAGAAATAGTTTGGGGGAGCCCCTGGGGTGCAGCTGTGCTGGGTGCCGAGGTGACCCATGGAGCCAGGGTGAGAGGTATATTTCTTCCCCCCTTCGACACCCCAGCCTGGATCATCATCGGGGATGTCCTAGTCGTCATACTCAGCCCGAGGCATTGGAGGAAAGGGAGTCTGATCCCCAGTCCTTTCCACAAACACTCCCCTCTCCTCCGATGCTGCTCATCAAATGTCGCTGGTTCCTTTGGTGGTGGTTCATTCTGTCACAGGTGTGAATGGAACCAAAAGCTGACATTTATACAAATAAGTGAATTTATTTGCAAAAACAAACAAAAGAACACGTACTTTAAACAGTTTAAATTAAAGTTGCTGAAACAAGCAGCTAAACAATACACCAAAACATGACAGGACTTACAGTTAAACATGTCTAGTGTCCACAATGAACCACACCAAGTGACAGAACAAAGGAGCCTATATACACACACACATCAACAAGTGACTACAAGTGCACATAATCGGCAATATGTGCTTCAAAAGTGACGTTCCTTTGAGCAGTTGTACAGAGCCATGCTGGATGCCATACACAACTCCAAAGCTGCTGGCATTAGTTCTAAGTTGTCTGGGGCAATCTCTTCTTCCCCCAAAAAATCACAAGTTGACCTGATGGCCCGTCTGCAGGATCTGGAATTTAAGGAAGAGGATGATGGTGCTAGAGGAGGGAAGAATCCTGAACAAGAGGATTATGTGGGCGGACTCGCCTCAAGACCAATCCAGAGTTTTCTCGAAAGCAGGGACGGATCGGCTGGGATTAATGACCTCTACGACTGTTACTACGATTGTTTTGTAACTTAAATGACTGTACTCGACACTGTTCAGAGTGTTTCTGTCGCGTCCCCTCCCCGGGGCGCGCACCCTTCGGGACGTGTGGTGGGCCGGCGCGTGACGTCGCCTAGGAATGCTAGGCACCAGCATTCATGTCTGTCCTGTTCTTCCCCATGTGAACCCCTCCCTGATGCCCAACAGGTGGCAGCTGTTAACCAGCTCTGTTACCCCTTGTGTCTCTGTATACGCTGACAGTATTTCAGCTGTGATCACTTGTTATAGCGCAGAGCATGTGCTCCTTTTCTTACAAGTTTGTGCCTGTAGCACTCATGTACTTTTTAACGTAGCTTGTGCTACTATATACAAGGATCATTAAAATTACCTGGTTGGGACACAATCCTCTGCACAAGCCTCTACGTACCCTCTACTCCTGGAGCGTTCCAAATTTGTACAAAAGGACACTATGATAAGGGATCACATCTGTATATTATATTGCTTCACAATAGTCCAGTGGCATGTTTTTTTTTCCTTGAATTGAATGTAGAAAAGGTTAAATCTCACCAAATGATTTCCCACTCGTGGACTCTTATTTTGAACTAACTGGAAGTGTTGGCTTTCTCGTCACAGGAAGTGACGATGGATGGCTAATGAGGAATGGAAAGAAAACTGAAAGAAGGTAAACAGGTCACTGTTACTGAAACGTGTCAAACTGAAAGACAACATGGGAGTTCAGGGATTAACCGGCTTTATTGAGAACATAAACATTTTAAAAGATGTTCTATTCAGAAACAGCAGGCTGATCATAGATGGATGTAATCTATACCACTCTCTTTATTTGAATTCAAACTTGAATCAAAGCCATGGAGGGAATTACGATGCCTTTGAAGGTATAATTCGCAAATTCTATCAGGCTCTGAAAGATTGTGGCATTGACCCATATGTGGTTTTAGATGGGGACTCCAACAACAATGACAGCAAGTTGGAAACTTTGAAACAGCGAGCTCAGTCAAATATCAACAGTGCCAGGATCTTGTCCACAGACCATCAAGGAAGTAAGAATTTACTACCAACTCTCGTAAATCAAGTATTCAAACAGGTCCTCACAACCCTGAATGTTCCGATGGCACAGTGCATTGGTGAGGCAAACCAAGAAATAGCCTCCCTGGCTCAAAGGTGGAACTGTCCAGTGCTGTCCGATGACAGTAACTTCTACATTTTCGACATTGAGGCGGGACTTCTGCCTATCTCCCATTTTCAGTGGCAGGGGGGGTCTGTGAACCACGGAAGCTCTCAGAGATACATCCCCTGCAAGCATTACACCACAACCAGCTTCTGCAGATACTTCAATATCAACAAGCAGCTTCTCCCAGTCTTTGCTGCATTAGCAGGAAATGACTATGTCAAATTGCAAAACATGGACATTTTCCTCTCGTGGGAAGAGTACTCTTCAATGGCAGGACGTTTTGCCCGCATCAACGGCTTGCTGAGTTGGCTGACCTCCTTCAAGGGTCAAAAAGAAGCCTTGGACTCTGTGCTCAAACGCATTGGTCATAGTTACAACAGACAGAAAATGGTTCGAGCCAAGTCAAGCCTTTCTCTGGGCATAGAATATTACCAGCTTAGCTCTGGTTTTCTTAAGCGTTTTTTCAACAAGGGAGTGGCGCCTAGACCTGGTCGTCTCCCAGTGCCTCAGAGGGTCCTTCCAGACTGGACCCTGCTTCCATTGATGAAAGGTGGACTTCCCTCTTGCATAGTGAATGTGCTGCAATTGAGGAGGCGGATTATGGACACCCAAGTTGAAGATCTCCACATGCCCAGTGGGAACATCACCTCTCGGCCCATACGACAGGTATTCTATGGGCTGCTGTTGGGAGGGAGGAGGGAGGGCCAGAGCGGTCAAGGACCTCCAGTGGAACATGTGGAGGAGTATGACAGAGAAGGCATGAAACTGGCCAGCAGCATGGTTGAAGCAGTGCTGCCAAGTGCTTCGGAACAACTTCAGCTAGACACACTTCACCAGGTACGTACAGTTACATATCTAGGATATTTGACATTTTATTTAAACATGTTGCAGTTATTTCTGAAATTGTTTCTCACCCGATTGCTCGGTTCCTTAGGCTCCACATTCAGTGCGATATGAGCTGTTTTTAGAGACACTTGGTGTGTCCTCTTCCTCATGGAGCAGTGTCCCGCCTCATCTTCGTCTTCCAGTGGCTGTAACCTGCTACTGGCTGAGGAATGCCCATCCCCAACCAGACCAACCTCTCCTGCAGGCCTTGTTACTGGGACTGGTGTACGGAGAGCTCCGCAAACAAAGGAAGAGCCAGAGAGGTAACACTCAAAGCATTAGCAAAAACATTAGCACACTGCATCACTTAGTTTAATTTATATTGTTGATTAGAAGAACAATATTTAATTGACTTCTCAAACTTCTTGTGTGAAAGCAAATGTACCAGAAAGACGGTTGTTTCAAAGATTGAAAGGGCATGTTCCTACACATGTGAGGAGCCCAGACCTGGTTGTGGCCCATGCATACAGCCAGTGGCAGTGCTGCCTGAGGGACAGTGTTCACCTGAACCAACTGCTGTCACTACCTCTGGCCGAGCCTCAATGTGCCTGGTAAGGTGTTACTTCCCTAGTCAACCAAAGCTTAGGCAAGTTTTAGTTGAACACTAAGTACATTTCTTTATTTTGAATTGTCAATGAATTAGACGATGTTGGCTAAACATTTTTTGTCTAGCACTTGCTATCTACAAGTCATGGAATAATCGTCCCAATTATGATTGTGTTAGTCACTCCTACTCAAATACCATGTTAGAACTACACCCTATGACAATCTTTTATCCACACCCAATGTCAAACTTACCAGAATTGTTTGAAATAAGTTAGGAAAATTGCTATATCCTCTCTATTTCAGTGGGAAGTCAGACAGAGCTTCTTGCAGGTTAAAATTCAGATTTTTGGTCCAGGAATGCATACATTCTCCTAAAGAATACTTCCTAGTTGAACAGGTTGTGTGTTAAGGTTTGTCAAGATGTGCATCAAGTGGACATGTCTCTTGGAAGTTGTTGAAAAGGCAAGGTTTTCATTTGGATATACACTATATAGACCAACGTAATAGGCCACACAGTTTAATCATTGAATTTAGGTGACTCATTCAGTCCCATTGCCACATGTGTATACAATCAAGACCCTAACCATGCAGTCTGCCTTTACAAACATTTGTGAAAGAATTAGTTGTTCTAAAGAGCTGAACTGAATTCAAGTGCGGTACTGTAATAGGATGCCAACTTTGCAACAAGTCAGTTCATGAAATGAACGTGGTGGTATTATTGTAAATTAGAAGCGTTTAGAAAGTGTCAGACTACGTAAAGTTACATAGCGGGCCGTCGAGTGCTGAGGCGCATAGTGTGTGAAAGTCACCAACGCTCTGCTGACTAAATAACTGCAGAGTACCAAACCTCCTCTTGCATTAACATAAGTAGTAAAACTGTATGCTGCAAGCTTAATGGAATGGGATTCCATGGTCGAGCAGCTGTATGCAAGCCTTACATCACCAAGCACAATGCCAAGCATCTAATGGAGTGGTATAGAGCATAGCGCCACTGGTAACATAGTGGAAACGTGTTCAGTGGAGTGACTAATCATGCTTCTCTATCTGGCTGTCTGATGGACGAGTCTGGGTTTGGCAAATATTTCTGCCTGATTGCATTGTGCCTGTAACATTTGGAGGGAGAGGGATAATGCTCCGGGGTTGTTTTTCTTACCAATAGATTTTGGAAAATTCTGTTGGAACAAAGTTACAACTTTGTGGGAACACTATTATGGTCCTGCATGACTGTGCCCCAGTGCACAAGGCAAGGTCCATAATGGTATGGTTGGATGAGTTTGAACTTCACTGGCCCAAACAGAGCCCTGACCTCAACCCTATAGAACACCATTTGGATGAATTAAAATGAAGTGTCTAACCTCACCTATGCTCTTCTGGAAGAATGGGCAGAAATTGCAATAGACACACTCAAAGTCTTGAAGAAAGATTTCCCAGAAAAATGGAAGCTGTTATAGCTGAAGAGGGGGGACCAACTCGATAGTAATGCTTGTGGATTTAGAATGAAATGTCAAGCTCCTGAATGAGATACAAGCTTCTGTAAGTGTACTGTGTAGGTGTCCAAATCCGTTTGTCCACATCTTCTAATTAATCTAATCCTACAGATGTATTTTTAACATAAATGTCCATGAACAAATCAAAGAATTGACAAAAATCCACAAACCACTGCGGGCTCATGATGAATTGAGATATTTTTTGCGCTCCCCAGCCCATCAAAGTTGAGTATTCTGCCTCTAAAGTAGAACATTGTAATCTTCCACATGTTACTGTAGACCAACAGTAATACCCCATCCATGTGGTCTTTCCCTGGTGATGTCTAGGCTTTACAAGGGCACTCTGGTGCACCAGCTGGTTGCTGAACTAAGAGAGTCAATGACACCGGATTCTCTCCTGGAGGGAAGCCGTCTGTTTGAGCAGTTGTACAGAGCCATGCTGGATGCCATACACAACTCCCAAGCTGCTGGCTTCAAGTCTAAGGGGTCTGTGGCAATCCCTTCTTCCCCGAAAAACCCACAAGTTGACCTGATGGCCCATCTGCAGGATCTGGAACTAAAGGAAGAGGATGATGGTGCTAGAGGAGGGGAGAATCCTGAACAAGAGGATGATGTGGGTTGGACTTTAGTCTCAGTGCGGACTCGCCACAAGACCAAGGAAAGATTAAACCGATGTCGGAATCCAGAATTTTCGAGAAAGCAGGGACGGCTCGGCTGGGATTAAAGACCTCTATACAACTGTTTAGTTTTAGAAACGCCCAACTCAACTCTTAATCTTAAGAACCACTTTGTATTGTTTTTGTCACTGTCATTGACACTGCTCAGTGGGTTTCTAAAATAAAACAAGTGGTTTTCTACTCCACTGGTATATTTCTGTGATAATTGGAGCCTCATAATTGGAGCCCTGTTATCAGAGTCTTATATTATTGGTTTAAATATTACATTATATATCAGACCCTTTTATCCAGGGAGAGCAAGTTATTGTTTTTTCTACACTGCTTATAAAAGTTAAGGGAACACATAAATCACACATCGGGTCTCAATGAAGGAAATTCAAAATCTTTACTGTACAGCCGTAAAGGTTTTGAGAATGACACATTTATACATTTTCACAAAGTCTGCTGCCTCAGTTTTTATGATGCCAATTTGCATATACTCCAGAATGTCATGAAAAGTGAATTGCAAAGTCCCTCTTTGTCATGAAAATGAACTTAATCCCCCACAAACCCTTTCTCAGAATTTCAGCCCTGCCACATAAGGACCAGCTGACATTGTGTCAGTGATCCTCTCGTTAACACAGGTGAGAGGGTTAATGAGGACAAAGCTGGAGATCATTCTGTCATGCTGATTGAGTTTGAATAACAGACTGGAAGTTTTAAAAGGAGGTTGGGGGTTGAAATCATTGTTCTTCCTCTGTTAACCATTGTTACCTGCAAAGAAACACGTGCAGTCATCTATCATCATTGCTCGGCACAAAAATGGCTTCACAGGCAAAGCTATTGCTGCTAGAAAGATTCCACCTAAATCTACCATTTATTTCATCATCAAAAACATCAAGGAGAGAGGTTTAATTGTAGTGATGTAGCTACAGGCTACCCAAGAAAGCCCAGGAAGCACCAGAACCGTCTCCTAAAGTTGATTCAGCTATGGTATCAGGGCACCACCAGTGCAGATCTTGCTCAGGAATGGTAATAGGCAGGTGAGTGCATCTGCACGCACTGTGAGGCAAAGACTTTTGGAGGATGGCCTGGTGTCAAGAAGGGCAGCAAAGAAGCCACTTCTCTCCAGGAAAAACATCAGGGACAGACTGATATTCTGCAAAAGATACAGGGATTGCATTGCTGAGGACTGGGGTAAAGTCCGTTGCTCTGATAAATCCCCTTTACGATGGTTTGGGGCATTCGGAAAAACGCTTGTTCAGAGAAGTAAAGGTGAGCACCACCATCAGTCCTGTGTCATGCAAACTGTAAAGCATCCTGAGACCATTCATGTGTTGGGGTTGCTTATCAGCCAATGGATTGGGCTCACTCACATTTTGCCTAAGAACAAAGCCATGAATAAAGAATGGTACCAAAACATCCTCCGAGAGCAACTTCTCCCAACCATCCATGAATAGTTTGGTGATAAACAATGCATTTTCCAGCATGATAGAGCCCCTTGCCATAAGGCAAAAAATTATAATGAAGTGGCTCGGGGAACAAAACATTGACATTTTGGGTCCATGACCAGGAAACTCCCTAGACTTTAATCCCATTGAGAACTTGAGGTCAAACCTCAAGAGGTAGGTGGATAGACAAAACCCACCAAATTCTGACAAACTTCAAGCATTGATGAGGCGAGAATGGGCTGCCATCAGTCAGGATGTGGCCCCAGTTATTTGACAGCATGCCAGGGCGAATTGCAGAGGTCTTGAAGAAAAAAGGTCTGTGCAAATACAGATTTTTTGCATGTACTTAATGTCATTGTCAATAATAGCCTTTGACACAAATGAAATGCTTGTAATTATACTTCAGTATAGCATACATATCGGACAAAAATATCAAAAACACTGTAGCAGCAAACTTTGTGTAAACCAATACCTAATAATCATTCTTAAAACTTTTGGCCACAGCTGTACTTTGTGCAATTTGTTGAGAACAAAATCATGTAACAACCTCAATGGAAACCAAAATCACCAACCCAATGATTGTTGGATTCAAACCTTCACAGACTATGTCAATTTATGTAAGTTTCATCACAGCAACGTATAACGTCTCTTTCTGGCAGTTTGGTCAGAAACCTGGAAGTCCGCTGGAGGTCATTTAGTAGGGCTCTGGCAGCGCTCCTCCTGATCCTCCTTGCACAAAGGAGCAGATACCCTCCTGCTGCTGGGTTGACGCCCTTCTACGGCCATGTCCAGCTCTTCTCGTGTAACAGCCCGTCTCCTGGTATCTCCTTAATGCACCTGGAACTGTGCTGGGAGACACAGCAAACCTTGTTGTGGAGGAGGTGGACTACATGTGCAACCTGAATGGGCTGCAGGTACCACCTCATGCTTTTGGTAGTGAGGATGGCACTAGCAAGAAACTAAACTAAAGAAGAATCAGTCAGGAAGGATAACAAGATGCTTGGGGGTTGTCTTGCTTTTGCCTCTTCAGTGCACCAGTTGTCACTTTTTCTGCACCAAAACAGGTGACTTTGATTCACAATCGCTTATGCTTCCAAACCAGACAGATTGATATTCCTGATGTCTAATTGACTTGGTATTATACTGTGATGTGTTCTTTTAATTTTTTTAAACAGTGTATGTATTTCCACAGAATTAGAAATGTAAATAAACAAATAATAATAAAGAACATTAATTATAAATAATTACAACTGCTGCTAAAGGATCTAAACATCATTAAATTACCTTTTAGAAAGCAAAATGATACAAATGTTATTAAACAGATTTAAAACAGAGTACTGGTTTCAGCTGAGCAACAAACACACCTTAAACAAGCAACCCAACTGCAGTTTGAGAACAACGCCCTGGTTTGCTTAACCCTTTACGTCATAGCTAGATGGTTCTTATAATGTTTTTTCTTAATAAGTAGCCGCTTAATCGTATACAGATGGATGTTTCTTCACCAAATAAGAACCTCAGCGAGCCAAATTGGCATCAGTTTCTTCATCCAACTGAACATTTGTAAGTTTTGTTTTTAGAATGTAAAAGATCTGATCGATGTTTTAGACTGAACCCCAATCTTTTACGCTAATGGCCTTTCCCGTAGTTTCTCACAGCCGCCCCTGAAAGACATTTGGGTAGTTAACTCAGTCAGCTTAAGCCTGCTACACAAGTCTGTGACAGATTCACAGGCTCCTTTGTCTTCATGATGTCGTTAGGAATTGTATTTATCAAATGTGTGACCTCCCAGAATCAGTTATATTTTAACCTGAAATCAGGTGAAACACACAGCTGTTTAATTACATGACATTTGCATCACAGCTCATTCAGGTCATAACAAAGGAGGTAAATAATTGTGCAATCATTAATTGTTTAATATTTGTAATTCATTTAGAATTCATTTAGAACAACTTGCTGATTTTATTAAATCTATTTTGATCTTATGTTGTAACACAATAAAACTGCAAAAAAGTCCAAGGGGGTGAAAACTTTAGCGAGATCTTGTCAGTTTCTTTTTCGGGTTGTTACATGCACAACACTATTACACCACAATGTTCTAATATTACCACATTCCTCAAAAGGATTGAGATCAGGACTAGGCCACTTTAAGACACACCTTTTTTTTAATTTATCTATAACTTTTGTAAAATGCTCTCCGGTCTTAATTTCCTTTGAGATCCACAGCCTGAGCAATGAACCTTCAGCCTCAGGGCTTCTATTGCTGAAAATTGACAGCAATTCTAAAGGTTTACAGATGGAGGAAAGTATTTTTGTCAGGGCAAATTCTTTAATCACTGTGAACAGGGAGGTTTTGCAACACAGTGGTTCAGAAATTCTAAATGATAGAAAAATATAGATTTAGCGGTTCTTGCCAATAATTGGGTATAGGCAAATAGACAAAATATACATAAATCTGATGAAAACAAAAGCTGGGTACCTTTTCAAGTTAGGACGTTATTTATTTGGCTTTGTTTTGATTTTAAATTTACTATGAAGTATTGTTGTAATCTTTAAAATAGATTTATTGACACTGTTACAGCAGTGGAAAGTCAATATTACATTTAAAAAAAAAAAAAAAAGAATTGAGCATACACAAATACCACTGGTATGGCAGTATATTTTATACAGAAATCGTAGTTACTGTAATTCTTATCACAGCAAAACATTACATTTTCAGAATTGGCTTGATATTCATATTGTTAAAGTTAGAAGACACACTTATAAAATGAATTATAAAATGTTTAATATACCGATTTATTCTCATACCATCACAACAGAGTACTGGCTTCAGCTGTGCAATGCACATACACATCATAAATTAAAATAAAAATCCTCTTAGGTGTAGCTGATTTGACTAATAGAATGGACCAAAGCAGAGAATAATCTCTTTGAAAACAACAAAATGGCTAACAGAAGCTAGCAATGTTAGCCTACTAGCAAGTTACAGGTGTATGTTCAGCAGAAGACTCCTGTAGCACTGACACAAACAGATTTACAAAGCAATATCAATAAATTATCAATGTTTCCTAAATATCCTGGGGAAAAACACAATCTCCTGATTCATAAAGAGATTGACCTGGAATGACAATGACTCAGATAACCCATAGTCTAGTATAAGGCAGATTTAACAAAATTATGTTGCAATGGGCAATAACACAGAAAGATTAGAAAAAGGCAAGACTTTGTTCTGATACAGTCACACAGTTCCTGGCACAGGTTTGTATCACACTGATACAGCATACTGTATTGAAGGATTAGTCATTGAAGTCCAACCAAAATGTTACTTTCGCTGTTAACCCAACTACTACAGATTGGACAGGGGCAAAGGCTTTGCCACATTGGATGCCTGGGGAACAACCAAGGGGTTTAGGTCTTGTTCAAATGACAACAAAATTAAATCTTGCAACATTTCCAATGGTTGAATGCTCTAACTACCAGACTATCTGCTCTGTGGTGCTTTGCTGTTATAAACACTTATTTTCAGGAATTCATTTCATTTACTGTCATTATGCCAAGACTACCTTCAGAAATGTAGTCTTTATAAATCTCAGATTTTGGATAATTTGGTCTAAATTTTTATCAAAACCAGATTTTTAAATAATAAAGTGTGCGTGGTGAATCCTGGCCCAGGTGTGTGGCTAGCCCTGCATGATTTGGATTAAATATTGAATCTTTGACAAATATTGCAATTATGGTGAATGTCAAACATGGCTGTAAACAGCGTAGATAATCTCAGTTAAACATAGCGATCATAGCCAACATAATGTGATAATTAACGGAGTTTAAGTTCAGTGTTTTCTATTCTCCAATTTGAAGGTGCAGTCTTTGTTAAACTAGTAGCTTAACTGCTAATTTAAAGCAATTGTGTGTTCAGCGTATGTCATGTTTTTTTTTTGTGCCATTGTCAGTCTCTCAACACTTTGGGCACGTTTCACAGACATGGATTAAACCTAGTCTAGGACTAAACCAACAAGCTCAATGAACTTGTTCAATAGAAACTAAATGATTATGTATGTGGGACAATAACTTGGTGCCACTTGCTAGCTTGAAGCAGTTGCGGTGTTGACTCAACGAGGCAACAGGTATGATGTTCATTCACTATTTCTTTATGAAAATTGCACAAATTGGCGGTTTGGACAATTGGATTATAATTCAATTAATCATGCAGCCCTGTGTGGCTGTACTGAAACAAGGCCTTAGAGGCTAACAGAAAGAGAAAATGTGCTTCAAACTGCCACTTGTGGACCCAAAACACAAGACACCTCATGATTGTTATAAACAGTGCATGTAAACTGAGGTCATGGGTAGAAATCGGTGCACTTACAATTGGCATATAAAATAGAGTCAGAGGTGAAACCATCCCTGTATCTTTAATTCCAGACAAAAAGTTAATTCCTAAAATGGAAAAACACTTAACATGGGTGGTTAGATACAGCAAGTGTAAGACATTAAGCAACAGACAGTGCCTGGATGTGGGGCGGAGGGCAACAGAAAAATAAATATATATATTTAACAATAATAATTGCAACGTGATATCCCGAAAAAGGTAAATAGATTGCGAAAATTAAATCAAATTGAAATCAAACTGAACGCCAAACCAAGCCCATCTGTTTGCCTTTGCAAGAAATAAAATGTATGTCCTTGAGAAGAAAATAAACTAAATTCAACCACAAGAATCCCATGTAGTGGTCAACTCCTCCAAAGTCTATACATCCCCAAAATTTATTTTGCACACAATTCTCCAGCCATTATAATGTGTTGAAAGTTGAACACTTTTCATTGGGGAAAATTGCAACAATCACAAAAACCTAGAACGCATCCAAGGACTTCATCCATAGACTTCCAGAAAGCTACAGTCAGCCACAAGATGAAAGGAAAATGTAGTAATACAAAATTAATTTTAAGTGAACCCAAGCCATGTATAGCTGAGGTACGAACAATTACACCATCCTTAATGGTCTAAGTACCTGGCGTGAGTAGCTGATCTAAGAGCAGTGAGATTGTCCTCTCAGATCACGATACCCCGGCATGATCAAGTTGCTGTATGAACAACAGTTACAGTGTCTCATAAATAAAGCCCCTCCTCAATTCACGGAGGATGGTACAGTCTGAAAGCAGCAGGTCAAAACTTCTCATCTCATCGGTCAGGGAAAGTGACGTTGTAGAGGTGGACGTCATCGAGAGACAGTGACTGTTTCCCCTCCAGCCCCCATCTTCCAGTGACCTTCCTACCATTATCTTTTATAACCCACCCCTACAGCAAACAGACCCCCCGACCGGCTCCGCCCCCCAACCCACATAGACTCCTGTTACACGGAACGCAACGTGCGTCATACGTCTTGGAAGGAGTCTTCTGTGACTGTGGTCCTCCTCTCCCTAGCTCCTCTCCACCGCTCCACCCACTTCATGGCCTCCGAGACCATGCAGACGGAGGAGGTGAGCCCCACCAGGAACAGCAGGTCTGCAGGCCACAGGGACGGACCGTTATTACAGCACATAGAAACCGCCACACGGAGGAGTTTAGACCTAGGATCAGGTCTGCCCATTTGCCAGTTATAAAAAGGGCAACATACATCGTAGCATAAGACAGAGAGGTTTACGTTCGGTCTTTAATTATTTGGCTAACACATCGGGGTGGGGTAACGAAGCCAACATAAATCTGCCACAACATCTATACTCAGAAACCCTCCCTCACTCTCCGGCCCCTCTCATCCCCAAACACATGCAGCTCCAACCTCAGAGGAAAAGCAAACATTATCTTCACAAATACTGGTGGCCCATTATCATAATAGGAGAGCCAATGTTTGATGTATATCATCATATATTGCTCAGAATATGGGAATACAAAAATCTGGGTTTTCCAATTTGGTGACCCATAATTTAGTCCAGGGAGCCCCATTCTCCTTCCAAAATCCCCATTCTCCTTCCAAAATCCCCCGTTTTGCCTGCAATAATAGTGTAATAATTTAAGAGGGAACAGTATGGATAATTATCAGAGGGTCTGGATCATGGAGACCAGCAGGACAACACAGAGGATGGGAAAGACTGAACGCTCAGAAAAGGTAACACCCCACGTCATCCATCCCGCCGAACATCATCCATCCTAACATCACATAACAGTTATTCTCACCAAAGAAGCTGAGGCTCTCGGTCTGGAAGACACTCTGCAGCGGGGGGAAGTAGATGACTGCCATCTGTCCCATGATGGAGCCAAGCACCGCATAGCAGAACATCCTGTTACTGAACATGCCCATCTCATGGACCATACGGGTCTGTAAGAGGGAAGAGGGCACGGTTAGAGGGCCTGGGTGACAGCTGTCAGCAGATGTGTGGTGCTCCTCGGGCGGTGGCGGTCCACGCACCTGTGAGCGGGAGCTGAGCGCGTTGAACATGTCAAAGAACACAAAGCAGGTGAAGGTCATGGTGGTGTCCCTGGGAGTGATAAGGTTGTCCCGAAGCTGAGGGGACAGGATACAAACTCATTAGTGTAAATACGAGTCAGTTTATACATGAAATGCACAGGGATCAACTCTGATTCACAATTAAAAGATCATCAATAGTTTCCCTAGTATCAAAGTCAGGTCCAAAGAAAAAGACTCCCATTAATATACAAACTATGTCATAATAAAATGTCCGCCCCCGACAGTAATAATAATAATAATAAACTATAATAATTATTATTATTATTATTATTATTATTTAATCCCGCTATTCAAAATGAGGAAAAGCACAACGATGACAACTACTACTTGCCTCTCTCCAGAAGACGAACAGGGTGCCGGATACAATGATGAGTGCTGACACCAACACCTTGGCAAGCAGACTGCGTGTGAGGATGCTGTCCCGCACGTTCCTTGGAGGCTTCCGGATCACATCCTTGTCCACTGGCTCCACTCCCAAACTGAGGACATGGCATCAGTAAACCTGTTGTCCCCCACTTTTGCCATTTCACCCATTGCACTAGCCCAAACATTGCTCCCTATTTAGAGAATGTGAAGCCATGTGAAACTGAACACAAAAGACAACATTTCCCATAATGCCTGGAGGAGTGTCACCTCTGAGCAGGAGGTCCGTCCATGATGATGTTGATCCACAGGATCTGCATGGCGTTCAGGGGGTTGGGGAAGTTCATCAGCGTTGCCAGGGAGATCAGGGTGAGTGCCGCGATACTCCTACAAGAAACAATGACAATATAATGATGATGGCAATTTTGAAAGCTGGCCCATGACGCTTCTTTCAGAGAATCTCTTTGACGCGTTATGTGTTCTGTCACACTTACGTGCTTAGCTGGAAGCAGACAAAGTTTTTAATGTTGTTGTAAATTCCTTTTCCTTCCTCGATGGCCGACCTAGAAAAAATATGATTGAAAAATCAACATGCGTTGTTTTTTGGTAGCCGGGCACGAGCAGCCGTTCATAAACCCTCAGCTGTTTTGGTACCCGGGCACGAGCAGCCGTTCATAAACCCTCAGCTGTTTTGGTACCCAGGCACGAGCAGCCGTTCATAAACCCTCAGCTGTTTTGGTACCCGGGCACGAGCAGCCGTTCATAAACCCCTTAGCTGTTTTGGTACCCGGGCACGAGCAGCCGTTCATAAACCCCTTAGCTGTTTTGGTACCCGGGCACGAGCAGCCGTTCATAAACCCCTTAGCTGTTTTGGTACCCGGGCACGAGCAGCCGTTCATAAACTCTCAGCTGTTTTAAACCATCACTGGTGGTTCACAAGTTCACTCACAAGATGGTCTGGAAGTCGTCGTCTACTAGGATCATGTCCGCCGCTTCTTTACAGACGTCAGTGCCTGTCTGGCCCATGGCCACGCCAATGTCTGCCGCCTTCAGTGCTACGGCATCGTTCACACCATCCCCGGTCATGGCCACCACCGCACCAATGTTCTGGAGAGACTACAATAAAAAAGGACCGGTCATGAACACCACCACAATGTTCTGGAGAGACTATAATAAAAAAGGGCCGGTCATGAACACCACCACAATGTTCTGAAGAGAAAACAATAAAAAAGGACCGGTCATGAACACCACCACAATGTTCTGGAGAGACTACAATGAAAAAGGACCGGTCATGAACACCACCACAATGTTCTGGAGAGACTACAATAAAAAAGGACCGGTCATAAACACCACCACAATGTTCTGGAGAGACTACAATAAAAAAGACCGGTCAGTTATACTCAAACCTTGATAATGATAATCCTCTTAGCAAATAAACGTGAGTATGCTGACATGGATTGAGTTAAGCTTTGATTGAGATTCGAGGTTGCTGAAACTGGTTATTTTATTGATTGTCAGTGGAAAATCTGACATTGTCCGACACTTATGAATTACTGCAAGTCAAAGCACTAATGACTGTCAGTAATTCTGGTGGCTTTCAACAGAGCAGCTGACAGTCGAACACTCACCTTGACTATCTTCAGCTTGTGTCTGGGGCTGGCCCGGTAGAAAACCCCTATCTGTGGGAGGCAGAGATAACACACAGTTAATGCAGCCGTGGGCCAGTTTGTGGTACAGCTTGATAAACAGAGGAAGGTGTGTGTTAAAGCTTCTGACAAGTAACTCCCAAAATATGCCTTTCTGGCTTTAAGCAAGACAGTTAACTCTTATTCCATACTGATACTAATTCATAATATACCACAAATTACAGACTACATTGTATGACTCTACCTTAAATACTTCTAGAATACACCAAAACCATGAAAACAACACCGTAGGTATAATTGTGTGGGTGTTTTTAGAAAAAAGAAAAAAAAAAGATGATGCAGATTCTACACAAAGATTTTTATATTAAAAAATGTGTACATAAACCCGTACATTTTGATATGACAAACATGCTGCTGACCCTAAAATGGTCATGTCACAGACCCACAATCTGGAAACTGAAGGCCAGCGTGTCTGAACCACAGTGTGGATTTATTCATATGTTCCTACCCTGGGCACTATCTGAGACAGCTGTTGAAGATCCATCTGGTCCACCTCCTCCCCAGATAAAGACTTGGAGCCCTTAGTATAGATGCCCAGGCGGCCCGCTGAGAACGCACAACGATGCACACACACACACACACACACGCATTGCAGACCGGTTTCATCACTCAGTTTCTGCAGAAAGTACTCAGAGGGTTAAAAGACCGATGGAAATGCAGAAAGGGAAAGACACCAGGGGCTTCCTCACCTATGGACACAGCGGTCTCCTGGGAGTCGCCGGTGATCATCTTGACTGCCACTCCTGAGCTGATGAGGATGCCCACTGCCTCCTTGACCCCTGCCCGGGGAGGGTCGATGATGCCCACCAGGCCCAGGAACGTCAGGTTGCCCATCACAGAGCCAGACGCTAACGCCAGAACTAGGGGAGCAGGACGGAGTGGGAACGCTGCTTAACCTGAATCATTTACGCACTTGCTTGTTGACAGTCACATGGGTGACTTCAATCAGACCAATTAAATTCAAACCAATCCAGAGCCTACTTACAGGAGTATCTAGGGTTAATCGTCTTGCTCACTGACAGAAGAAGGGGTCTGAGACAAATCTGTTAAATTGAAAAATGTACCTCTTAGTCCTCCAGAGCCCATGTAGCTTTTCTGCTGCTGGTAGACCTCCCTCTGTTGGTGGTTGAGTGGCAATGTTGCACCTTTGCTGTGGTAAAAGCTGCAGTAGCGGATGACTTGCTCATAAGCCCCTTTCATGTAATACACACCCGGCTTATCCTGAGTAAACACACAAAACAATGAAGACAAACACCATGAAACACTCCGTGGCTCTGTACCAAAGGGATAACATCAACTACCACATGTCAGGGTTTGGGGGAAATCCATACAAGTTCTAGTTGTAAAATCACAATCATCATATCTGCTTTTCAATAACTTCAGCGATTAGTTCATTGCAACAACCTCCCTCCCATGTACCAGTCAGCCTTCTCCATCCATCCACTCAACCTCCACCCATTCACCCCAGTCCAACGTCCACCCAACCACAACAGGCAGTCCTGCCCAACCTCCACCCGTCCAGCATGGGCATCCCTGAGCCAATTTGCCCATCCATATGAGGACCTCCTGGCACGGTCGTAAGATGTAACCACAACTAGAATACTTGGCCAGGGTAATGCAGCTCTACCGCTCCACTCCAGGAATTTCAATGAAGCAGACGACATCCTTTGCAGAGTACAGAGTGGTGTCTGTGGAATAAGACTGGGAAGGCTCTGTGCTGACCTGCTGAGTGCGGTGGACGGAGCGCACGGCCATCCACTTCTGCTCCGAGCTGAAAGGCTGTTCCTCCAGACGCACATACTCCTGCTGCAGCCCCTCCAGGCCCATCTGTAGGAAAAACATACACACACACTCTATTGTGAGTGTGACTTAACACGCGTGTAACCAGTGTGCCCCCACACGTGTGTCTCAGTGTCTTTACCTTCATCGCCAGGGAGATGAGTGCTCCTTCAGTGGGCCGTCCCATTAGCGCGTTGTTCCTGATGACGGCATCGTTGCATATGCAACCAGCCTATGGGAAATGGAAATCGCCTCACATTTACCAGGCCCACACTCAACATTTGCGAACGGTCAGGGGATTCATTTCAGCAGGCGTACCGAGCCAGTACCCAGTACTGTTTATTCAGGGGCAGATGAATGAGAGGAGACTATGAGAAGAACCAGTCACTAGATTATTTTGATGGAAAACAATGACTTCATATACAGTCTCTCTCACCTCCACAATCTTGCTGATGGAGGAGTTAGAGAATCCGTGGACTTCCTCCCCATGTAGCAACACCGCCCCCGAGCCATTGTAACCCACCCCCGTCACCTGGGAGAAAGGAGGAGGGCAAAGCGGTGAAGAACAAATACCAAAGACCAATCAAATGTAGTTACCTGATATAAGATTTTATTTTTAAGATCATTTGAGCATGGAAAGTCTTTGCTGAAAACCACTACACCAAATGTTGTACATGGGCCAAGTTACATTTCCAAACATGTGGATAATTGTACTGGCATGACTTGTATGGGATTTGCTTGTAATGTGAAGGGTGTTTGCTATAGAGTTTTGCATCAAACAAACAGATGTGATATTTTGCTTGAAAGAAAAACAACATTAAAAAATTATATAACAAGATTTGTAGCATAATTACTGAATCTATAAAAAATAAAAAATAAACTATTGATAGATTAAATATTTATCCCCTTAGATGTTTAACAAACAATACAAAAAAACCATACCAAGTATGAATATTCCCCCCCAACCAACAATCTGATCCAAACTCTACGCCTTATACCAGGGGTGGGCAAACTACGGCCTGAGGGCCAAATGCGGCCCGCCATGCTGTTCCATCCGGCCCGCGGAAGGTAATAAAATAGTTTTGAGGGGAATTAAAACTCACCACCCCATTCTTATAAACCAGAGTCAGACATTTTATTATTTACACATTTTAAGGGATCTACTGTATATGCATGTTTTAACTTTTGCCTTTTCTGGCCTGCAAATCCTTCATTATTAACAAATTACAAAAACAATTGTGGCGCTCCATTTAATTTCAAAATCCTGATATGGCCCCCGAGCCCAAAGAATTTGCCCTCCCCTGCCCAACAGCTTTAACCCTACATCCAACATTCACAAATACATTTCAGTATAACTAATTTACCCCCCCACCCACCTCAACATGTAGTCCGTCAGAAGTGAACAGGTGAGTGACGGTCATCTCATTCTTGGTCAGGGTCCCCGTCTTGTCCGAGCAGATGACATTGCAGCAGCCTGTATTGTGGAACAAACGGTAAGTGGGGTCAAGACGTTACCATGCACACAACCCGTATACTACTGGGGTCTTAAAGCAGCACCACAGCACCGATGGCCCCTCCGCCAGATCCATACCGAGTGTCTCTACGATGGGCAGCTTCTTGATGATGGCCCTCTTCTTCACCATCCTCATGACCCCCAGGGCCAAAGTGACCGTCACCACGATGGGCAGGCCCTCCGGGATGGCTGCCACAGCCAGGCTGGGGGGGAGAGAGGAGAGGGGGGACGGTTCTACTTTACTTGAGGGGAGAATACGGTCTTTAATAACTCAGCAATACGCCCAAGATGCCACGGTACATCCCCAACATACCACGCTACATCCCAAACATACCAAAGTTGTTCTTGTATGTCTTTATCAGGCAAAGAAAATTGTTGGCTTTTAGTGTGGCAAGGGACAGTCATTTAAAAACCAAGCAGGACAAGATGGACAGCCGAGACAGAGCCATGTCAACAGACGTGCCAAGGGGTGCTTGAATGGGTCGAGGCAGTGGTGTTGTTTGGTGTTTGATCGGGGATATTGGCGTAGAATAGTCGACATGTGTGAGGGGTTAGCCACTGCATAAACTCCTTTCATCAAGCGGTGGCTACAAAGTTAACATTTCAACGCAGGTGGTCTTGTCCGTCACAGGATTTGACATGTTTACGTGGCTTATTAATACCACAGTACGCCAAAGTAGAACTAGCTGTTCCTCCTCGAGCTCGGCCCACAAAACAACAACAGCAAAGGCTCACATTGCAGGAAGCCTACATGCCGTCTACAAAGATAGAATTGGCAACTTTAAAACCCGCGTCAGACATTTACCAAAAAACATATGTGCAACGTACATTGTCGGAACAGAGCAATGTAACCAAAGGCTGCACGGGCACTAGCTCAAGCCTGTTCTCCCTGACTGAGGAACTAGCATGCAGAGTGCAACAATTTCTTCAAGCAATTTAAGAACCTAAAACTGAGAAATGTTGTTATTCCCCTTTAAGTTCTGATCAGGAAAGAAAATCCCTCTGAACTCTTGAAACTTGATGCAACACAGTTGTGCTTAATCACAATAACGCGACAGAAAGTGTGATTACAAAACACATTGTTTTTTACTTTAACATCACAGGAAATGTAACCCGAAACCTCGTCGCCTTGACCCTGACCCAACAAACCAGTCAAATCCCAAACATACATTTACTAGATCTTGATAACATACTTGGATGTAACAATGAATTAGTGTGCCATTTACGAATGAATTCAATAACGCGCGTAACATTTATCCCTGTATTTAATTGAAAATAGTATAAAGATAATTGATCAGATGTTGACACTGAGAAACAACATGCCCAAATTTAATTTGATGCCAGCAACACATTTAAAAACAGTTGGTTCAGGGGCAGGTCAATCACAGTGTTGCCAATTGACCTAATTAATTGCGTTATATCACCAGGTTTAGTTGTTTTTTTAGTTGCACTTTAAATATCCTTTTAAACAACAACCTTGACATTATAACTATTTTGGGCTAAACAACGATAACACAATTACAAAAACGTAGCCAATGACAATTTCGGGGGCAACAAATCATTCACACATTGCATTTGCATACATCGCATACACATTTCGGCTTACCTGACACCAATGGTGAACATGTCTAACAAGTGTTTCCCCTGGAGCCAACCAACCAGCATGATCACCCCTGAAAACCATGGAAACCTAGTTAGCCACAAAACAGGGCTTGTATCAATGACAGCGTAATATCTGATCAGGCTTGTATCCATGACAGCGTAATATCTGATCAGGCTTGTATCAATGACAGCGTAATATCTGATCAAGCTTGTATCAATGACAGCGTAATATCTGATCAGGCTTGTATCAATGACAGCGTAATATCTGATCAGGCTTGTATCAATGACAGCGTAATATCTGATCAGGCTTGTATCAATGACAGCGTAATATCTGATCAGGCTTGTATCAATGACAGCGTAATATCTGATCAGGCTTGTATCAATGACAGCGTAATATCTGATCAGG
>JACXGK010008726.1:5454-21722 GCA_016801125.1 Novumbra hubbsi | reverse complement strand
CCTCCCATTCTCTCTGCCTCCCATTCTCACTACCTCCCATTCTCTCTGCTCCCATACTCTCAGACTCTTATCTTTTTTTCTCTCTCTCAATCATGAGCTTTCCTCACCTCCAGTCCCTCCAGACAAGACTAGATGAAATAATATTGACTCCTGACTGACCTCCATTACTGCCTCAGTTTAACCGGCCCCTCAGCCGATGGTGGAAAGGAGCCGGCGTTCATTTTCAAATTAAACTGAAAAATTAATTTGGTTCCAGGCGTCTCAAAAAAAAAAAAGGCTTTGGTTGGAATGAAGTACGTTTTGTTAATTAATCAGCAGGTTTATCTGTGTGTGGGCAGACAGACATCTCCAAAATTAATCCCATTCAAAGTTCAGGATTAAGATGTAGATTAGGGTATGAGGCTTGTTCTGTTCTCCTGCCTGTCAACACAGGCTCCAGCACGGTGATGGACCACCATTCAACCACAGCTCTTTGTCATTCAGATGACTGGGCTCACTTTAAAAGATAACCTTTGCTGTTGACATATCTCAAATACAGTAATAAATACAGGGTACAAAACAGTTTTGACTAAGTTCATGGAATAGACCATTGGAGCAGTTGGTCTGATGTTTTCCACCAATGTTATACGGTGCTTCTTTCTTACCTCTGTGCTGTTCCTGATTTACATCCACCTGTGGAGAGTGGAACGGGCCTCAAAGAGCCCTTAAAGCTCATGCAGCGTATTCCACAATCAAACCAGGCTTTGATGCAGTCTTCCATTAACTTTTCTCTTCTGTCCTGAGGGGTTGCCTCTGGATGTAAGATTTTTAAGACCAACATGTCTTTGCGCAATAAGATTAGCATTAGTAAATCATTCATTTCTGTTCAAATGCAAACCAAAGAAATACAGTTTTGTAAGTGTTGCGTTATTTAATGGCTGCCCTTACCTTTGGCCTTGGCTTCTATGTGGCTGCTGTTTCAGCCTGTGGGGATGCCGTGGAAGGCTCCACTCCAGTTCAGACTGGTTTCTAGACATGGTTATGGATGCTCTTTAAACCATGACATCACTGATCACAAGATCAGGTCTGAAAAACTGCCCTTCTCATGCTTTTTGCTTTGGATCTTCATATTTTAAGAGCATTCCTCCTGTGATGTATTTGCCACAGACTTTTCAAAGGTTAGCTTGTGCCCTACTGCAGTTTTACCATAAGATACTGATAAGTCACAACCACATTTTGAACTGATAGAAATATTCCTAGAATAGCCATTCTATTACCTTTGTTTTCCTCCACTATTATTTGGGTGATGACAAACTTCACAGTGTAGTGAAAATGCAAGATGACAATCCTTTCTTAGAGCATTATCCGTGGTCACCACCTCAGAGCATTATCGTGGTCACCACCTCAGAGCATTATCGTGGTCACCACCTCAGTCTGGTTGTTTCCAGCACAGCAGACTCATTGTCTGTCCGCTGAACTGGCTTGGGAATTGATGTGCACTGAATAGCCGACCAAACACATTATTACGACTGTAGTTCATGTTCTCTGAAGATGGCATGGAAAGTATCAGTTTAGTCCCACACCAGCGGGCCTAATTGAAGAGCAGTAATGAATTAGGTAATGATTATATCACTGTGTAAGGAGGGACCTTCAGGGAACAAGCATTACAGTCGCAAGTATGTTTGAAGGAATCAAGTAAAGAATTAAACATGAAGTCCTGAGGGAATCATGGTGTGAATTTACCTGGGTGTGGTGGGGGGGTGGACTGAAACAGATGGGGAGGCAGAATGGGGGATAAAGTGTACGAGAGGGTTATGGCCTGATGGCTGTAATTGAGTGTGTGTGTGTGTGTGAGAGAGGAAGGAGAAAGGGAATGTCAGGGTGTCTCACTGCTGTAATTAAAGATGATAGATTGGGCTGTCAGCTTGGGTGAACCGCCTCACTGGACAAAGTGCCCTCTTCATTCTTCTCCAGTCCTCTTAGAAGCTCCTGTCCCACACTTCTAGCCTATTCCCTTCCACACTTCTAGCCTATTCCCTTCCACACTTCTAGCCTATTCCCTTCCACACTTCTAGCCTATTCCCTTCCACACTTCTAGCCTATTCCCTTCCACACTCCTAGCCTCTCCCCTTCCACACTTCTAGCCCATTTCCTTCCACACTTCTAGCCTCTCCCCCTCACTTCTAGCCTCTCCCCCACACTTCCAGCCTCTCCCCCACACTTCCAGCCTCTCCCCCACACTTCCAGCCTCTCCCCCACACTTCCAGCCTCTCCCCCACACTTCTAGCCTCTCCCCCACACTTCCAGCCTCTCCCCCACACTTTCAGCCTCTCCCTTCCCGACATGCCTCTCTCCTAGTTTCTAGGTGTTTTATACTGGACTTCCACAGTGCAGACAGCTGCCAGGGGCTGTTCTCAGTCAGTCACCATCTAGCATTACTATTGAACTGACCCTGTACATTGGGGACTTCAAAGCGCAAGCAGCAACGTTGATTTAAAATCTGAGGGTTTAGTGTCTAACAAATATATTAAATCTTTAAATGCCTAAACCTATAATATCAAATGCTGTTCCCAAAAATAATAAGGTCAATACAAAACGACTTAAGTTCAATCACATAGTGATTTCAGTTTATAGTTTATAAGCACAACTGTCGCTGGCAAGCTGGCTACCTCTCCTGCTTTGATTGTCCGCACGGTGATAATTTTGGCATGGCAAGTATTCTCCAACTCTTTTCTAATTTATCATATGTTCTCATTAGGGCTGTGAAAATCTGCACCCCAGGAAGGAAAGAAGAGGCCCCCATGACACCAAAACGCACCCCAGCTCGCTTTGGACTCTAGAGCTCATCTGTGAGGACCCCAGGACTCTACAACATATGATCTCTGTGTGCCATACCATCACTAGATGAGTTGCTGAGAGGGCTTGGAACGTTTGTCTGGAACCAACTGCAGTTCAAACAGATGTCAGCAGAGGGAGAACTTGTATAAGGCTTGAAGCTCTCAAAAAAATACATTTTTTTTCCAGCCGATCTGCATAGCATCCCTCCATTGTTACATGCAGAGATACGGCTGTTAGAATCCTGTATTTTCTATTTCTGTGAGTAAAACAAAATGGTGAAGGTAATGTTTTTTGTGTCTATAGGATACTTGTACTTGATTTACAACATGATTGAAGGATCTTGTTTTTAACCGGTATTTGATATACCTTCATCTGTTTCGTAAGCCTTCAGTCAGAACTGGACCTCACGTGATGCTGCTGGTGTCTCCATATCAACATACAGTGTTTAGTGCTACATTGTGCTGTCAGTCATTATTAAAGGACAGCTGGTCCAAACTGTTCTGATCCCATTGTATGTTAATTGGGTGTGTCATTCAGTGTGAGTAGAGCAGAGGCAGAAGTAATAGTAATTCATGTTTCCATTTGCCCCTCGAATCTCCTTCAGGAGACTAATCTGGCCTTGTTGAACTGAGAATCCTTTATATTGTGTGTAGGAAATGGCTTGGTCCATAGTGAAGTACTCTTTCCTGGCTGGAGCTCAATTAAACTCCGCTTGTGGCAAGTGTCTCTCAAAAGTCTCATACCTTAAATATTGAGCTACCTTAATACACACAAACACACCTATCATGCAAACCTGTTAGAAGACAAGCTTTAGCTTCCCTAACCCCATTCCACACCCACAGCACTATGATGTTCCTCATTTTCTCTGTCAGAATCAGGATTCTACATATAAAAAGTAATGTCCTTTTCAGACCTCTCATGGTCCTTGTGTTGACAACACCCACCAATTTCCTCATCCAGTGTGTGAACGTTATGAGAAATGTTTTCTACACTGGCCATGGTTGGGATTGATGTCTCAGTGAGTTTCTCTTCACCAGACTGATAGAGATGTCCAGGACATGTCACAGTGGTAGTCCCACAACTTTGTCCCAAAAACATTGTTCAGGACCGGCCAAGTGGTAGATTTGCTTCTGAAGCCCTTCTGTGTATTAAATGGACGTTGTATAGTTTTGTACAGACCATTATTTTGTCTTGTTGATGGTCAGTCATTCTGTTTTGTGATGTGCTATATATATATATATATATATAAACTATATATATATATATAAGTCAAATTTAGATCTAATAACACCGGCCTATGGCTTGCCAATATAATTTTTAAATTGACTTTTGGGAACTGAAAATAAACTGTCTTATTTTTTACCTTTTGTTTTATTGTATCCTTCATTTGCTCACAAAACAAAACGCTTAGCTATTTGCCTGTAAGTTCATTATCTCTGAGCTAGTGTTCAATGCTCCAATTCCTAGTAAATATGGTGGAAGACTGCTAATGCTAATGATTGACAGGTGGGGATGTTTTTTATGAATATAACCTGTCTGATTAACATCTTTTCTGCCAGAGAACGCTGAACCTTTCCCAACAACCCAATGTGAATAAATAAGCAGCTAGCCATGGCTGGCTCATTAGTGGACTCAGACCTGTGCCTAATTCATTTTTGCTTTCTCCAGCAGCCCTTAGGTTTTATACACCTACACACATACTGCCACACACACACACACAATTCAATTACTGGCCACAGCCAGAGAATATTTAATCAGTCGCTGATGGGGCAGAAAGGTGAGGTGACACTTTCTAATTATAATTATGATGGATGACCCTCCTTGGCCAAACAAAGCGGTGTCCTTTGCTCTTTTCTAAATGTTTCTCAAGGCCAGCTAACATGGGTTTACATGCGCTTTTTTGCATGTCTTTAATTTCTATGTTTGACTGGAGTCAGAGGTTATGATGTGTGATTTCACTGTGTTAGTGTATAAATGACATAGGATATCGGTTTCTACACCTTGAACCGCAACAGTGTGAAACTTCAGGAATTGCTAGCATAGTCAAATGTATAAATACAATGCCACCAAAGGACCTCTGTAATCTTAATTCAAAAGGGTGGGTCTTTCCACATCATTGGCTGTTCCCTTCTGATGACCTTGTTGACCATAAGAAATAAATACTACTTAGAAATGAAGACGGCTTCAGTTGTTCCACCCTCGCTGGAATGTATGATTTAATTAAATCCCTATGACTCAAGCATAAACATGTATCTTTAGAACCCTTTTTCTTGTGTTTGAATGCATCAAAACTGCAATGTACCAAGAGATCCTGGTAAACCTGGCACTCCTAAAACTGTTATACAAAAATTTGACATGATATTTTTGCCCATCCATAATTAGATTTAAAGCTATTCTCAACCACTGCCCAAGCATTATGTCCACATCCAGGTTCAAACCGTGACCCTAAATTTATTTTAACATCCTGGTGAAACCCAAGCTTCAACCACAAAAGCAACCCTAATTTAGGGCTTTGCCTCAAATCTATTTGTTGAACTTTAGCCTAGCATCCACCCTAACAATAACCCTAACAATAACCCTAACCCTAACGATAACCCTAACCCTAACAATAACCCTAACGATAACCCTAACCTCGGCAAAACCTTTAACCCTATTGTGGTAGACTCACAACGCTGCCAAGTAGGACTCCCCTCCTCCCCTGTCAAACCCTGATATCTATATGCAACAATATATCTACATGAATTAATCCAGTGGTTTCGATTTTTTTTCAGCTGTGAGACGTTTAAATGCTCTGTGTTGGAGATGAAGAGAGAAGCTGTAGATGTGTTTAGCATGTCTCTTGAGCCTTTACTGAAACAGCATGCAAATCCTCAGAGGTCATATGCAGTTTGGAACAAACAGCCTTAATGATGTGCCAGGGTCAGTGTTGTGCTTCTGGTAACATGTCTTGATGTCTTTGTCTTCTAGTTGAAACCGTACATTCTGCTTGGCAACTATATGACTACATGAAAAAGAAATACTTTGGTTGTGAAGAATTTCTTGAGTGGTGTACAACATCTTGCTGTTTATTCCCCTGTGCTGTATAGAGGCAGCCTTCCTTTTGACCTGCCTCTTAAATTTCTCTTTCTACTTAGTCATGTAGTTCTCTCTCCCAGTAACTTTTATGCAAATACAGAGGATTGTGAACATTTCCTACATACCCTCAATTCCACAAGTCTTCTTGAGAGTAGACCGATAATGGAAGCGGTAGATATAATGGTTTCCACCAACTTTAATGAGACAAATCTAGGCTATAGGCTGACATTTTGAAATAGTCCCATTGAGTGACAGTTTCAGCAGTCACCTTTACTTGAGATTTCCAAGGAAGGTCTGTGTAATGATGAAGGGAATTAAAATGGCCTCCAAGGCGACTGGAATGAGAGTCGCAGGATTAGGGGCTAAAGCCACACCCATTTAATTAAATATATTGGCGCTGCGGTATCCAGCCCCATCTGAACTGAACCTCCACCAGGAGATTTAAAGGGAACAGGACCAGTTTCTGCATTCGTGGTTGACCACTGAGAGATTTGCTGAAGTACTACTGTCTGCTATTGAAATAAATACTGAACCTTATACCTTGTTGCCATCCTCTCGTGCTGCATGGCAGATGGGGACCAGCCCGTCTGTCAGTACAAACTTAATAAGAGCACAAGTGAGATTGATGAGGAAAACAGTGGCATCAACTGCTCTTTTAATTAACTCCAATACCATAATGGCACAGGGCACAGAGCGGAGTGAAGAGAGGCATTTCTTTCCTTTCCAACCCTCTGTTTTGTTGCCTCACTCACCCCAGATAATGAACAGCCTTCTGGGACTCAATTACATCCAAGGCTCCATTAGGAGCCCAGCAGGCCCAGTGGAAACTTAAGTTGAGTTTCCCCTCATCTCCCTTGTCCGTGTGTCCCCCCCCCCCCCCCCCCCCTCTTTGTCCCTGCCTGCCGGGGACAGCCTTCACTTGATTGAATTTAGCCCCCCCCCTCTCGTTTCAATGGAAAGAGGAGGTAGGGAATGTATGCTTGAAGTTTACTGCTTAAGCGGCTGTTGTGTGGTGCGGAGTGGTGCAGCATGAGTGAAATGCAAGCAATTCCCAGAGACCCTCTCCCTGAAACAGTCCTGCTTTCTCTGCTGCAGCCCAGAATGAATTCACACTGCATTCACAATGAAAGGCCTTGTCCTTGCAACACGCACCAGTTTACAGTTTATTGCGTGTTTGGGCCCTGTGAACGGACAATGGCTCACATTTCTAATTTGTGAATTCTGCCTTAACGCAGAAAAAACTAACCATGTTAATTGGAGGAATAAAACAAACAGGTGCATGTTTTATTAGATGTTTAAATTGTAGGATATATCACTTGAATCTTAACTTTCAGTAGACGGATAACTGAGTTTAGGAGCTGGTCTTGATGATGGGAAAAGGTCATATTTTCATAATTTAAAACACACCGGTCATTTTTCTGAGATCCTATTCCTATGCAGGTAATGCCAAAAATGGTAAATATTAATATTTTCCTAATATTTTAATCTTCCTGACAGGGCAGCTTCAAGGTTGCATATGGCTGTATATGTATGATCCCTAAGCAATCAGACAAAGATCTTTGTATGTAGGTGTAAAATAGTCTCAAGGAGGCTTAGAGAATGGCATTAATATGTGGTATTTATTTAACATCTGTCATGATAACACTCCACAATTAACAGATGATTGCATTTTAGCATCATTGACCGTTTAGTTTTAACGGTCAATGTTCTATTCCTCAATTTCTTTGGCTGGCTTAGTCGCTTAGTAGTAATGAATAATCTCACCAGAAAACCTGCCGCAATGTGCTCTGAAAGATCCCCACAAGAAAACCTTGTTCATAGCTTTGTGGGCTATGCAGGCATGTTCACAGGGCCGGGTCTAGGCATAAGCAACATAAGCTGCGGAGCCCCCGACCAATAGGGCCCCAATCGAGATTTGCTTAGGCCCCCAAAGGGTTAGAGCCGGTACTGCATGTTCATATCAAAACAATAGGCTATTTCCAATATTACAAGCATACAGGTATATAATTTGATCTACGTGTGTTTTGTGTTTCGCCCTTGTTGTAGACAATTTGATATAAAAACATGTATGCGTGTAACAATGAAAATAGCCAAGGGCAAAAACATTTACAGTCAAGTTACAAACACTATACATATTTGACAAGAAAAAAAACAATTCTTCCACTTAGTTGATGTATTTGTATCTTGTTTTTATGTGAAGTCTTCAGATGTTCATGTACAATATTATACCCGAGGGCATTGCTGTTTGGTTGAATGTGTCTTACAAGGGAATAACCCTTAAATTCAGCACTTGGGGAAATTCAAGGCATTAATAACAATTATTGGCATTCTTTAGTTTCCTCAGACACCTCAAGTGTGTGGTATTGACTGCTGTGCTGTAGAGAATGTTACCTATTGATCCGCCCTAGGCAGAACGAGTTGGTGTCCTCTTCCTGTAAGGCTGGGATTGATCCTTTCAGGCAACCAGTGAGCAAACAGCCACTGCTTGATCTCATCGACTGACTAGAGCCACTTCAGGCATCTCCTCCATGGGAACACACCTCCTGTAAAGCACCCCCTGCAGGCTGGTGTGGAGCATTACAACATCAATCATGGCATATTAAAGCAATTACTATGCAAGCGAGCCTAATAAAACTGGCCAAAACTTGTGAGCTGGCATGAACCAGCATACAGACAGGCAAAAAATTGATATAAGTTGGTGAGATCTGGCTAGCTAAATGAAGCTGGGGAGCAAAACATATCACACAAGGTTTTATTTAATTTTGCAGTCCTCTTACATTACTATATTGATCAATATATGCTTCAAGCATATTTCTGTGATTTTGAATGTTATGTCATGTTTGGCATACAGCCTCTGAACCACAGGTTTCAAACCGATTCCTTTTAATTGGTGATCTAAACAACCAGGTGTGGGGAGATCCTAACTAGTTAGTCACCTTAAATATAAGGCAAGAGCACAAACCTGCACAAACAACCAGTTTGACCCCTGTGGCCTTTAGCAATGTCTCTTTATTAATGTTTGTTCATTGATTATGTGTACAGATATAAATGACAAGCAAACCAAAGATGTTACATCAGCAAGATTTGACACCTTCAGCAACCATTTCTCTACAGACAGTGTCTACCAGGTAGCCATTGGATGTGCCGAGTTTAACCCTATTTGTTGTTTGTTGAGCTGTAATGTCTCTCTAACTACTTACATCTATTTTTTTGCATAGCTGATTAACTAGTGATGTGTACTGAGGTCGCTAAGCACTAGCTAGTTAAAGTTAGTTGGTATTAACAGCGACACATGAAGGTGTTATTTGCTTGCATTACCTGAAAATGTACATCTACCTATACAATCAGCACTTCACTGGCTGGATGAAGAAAAGCTTGCTAGTTACACACCCTGCTGTTGGTAACTCCTGAAACATGTTGATTTGACCGTTACTGTGTAAGTGTGTTACATTGAGGTGCATTTTAATGTTCTCTGCTCTGTACACACCCATGGCATCGGCTGAACTGTCTGAAGAGGAAATACAGAAAAAAAAAAACTATCAACATTTTAATTTAGTTATTGTTCGTTACTGGGGTTCATCTCCCCCAGATGATATTTAACTTACTTAACTAACAATCATGTGAATATTACTGAGCTGAGTGGTTTACAGGCACTTAACTACATCCACTAAATGGATTATTCTTTTTTAAATGTGTATATGTAAAATTAAACTACTGACTAATTACCCTCATCAATGAATAAAGACCTAATGTCCACATACTAGGCATGAACTATTTCTAGAATGGCTTGTTTTCCATGTAGTCTTCCTCACCAATGCCCTCTTTACAGTATGTTACCATGCTCTGTCTTTCTCCCACTGGACTGTGTGCTCACTAACAGCTCATCTACCATAGCTCAGGGCGCTTATTTTCTTTTAGGCAGAAAAATACTTTCTACTGTCAAACTCGACATCCCCAGTGATTGAAGGCCAGTGGGCATGGAACTCTAAGATTTGCCCTCAAAGCTGCAGCTATGCCTGGATTGAGGTCCACAGCCAGCTCATGATGAATGGAGCTCTGCTGGAACAAAGGGAAGCTGGTTATGGTTTTGAGGCCTTTACCAGCCTTTTATTGGGCCACAAAGACTCCTCTGCCTACACACAATTCATTAGAATTTACACAAACTCAAGGACGTATTGCTCTGGGTGACTAAAAACATCTAAAAGCACTGCAAGAAATGCTGATGACTTTGATCTAGACGTCCATTAATAATTTGACTACTACGATGATGAGCAGAACTAGTTTTGCCCTGGCACTGATTCAGTCAAATCTGCATTAACCCTGTATAACCCGGCATAGCGCCAACATGCATGGAATATAGTTGTTGGGGTATAGGGGATGTCGGGCTGTCCCACCCGTTCACACAGAAAGTGTAAGCTATGTACAAATAACACCACGATATTCTTTCCAAGGCGATGCATTAGCCTAAATGAGGTTAAGATTACAACACCCTATCCAGTGTTTGAACTGGTAACTACACAGCATGGGATTTCTGCTAATGCACATCCAATGACAAAGTCTGTGATAGGTATGCCTGGAGCTGCTGGCTCCAATGCTCCAATGCAGTTACACTGATGACATTGCCTAAAACAATGATGTGCTATGCGTTCATCAGTTTTAAGGCACTATATATCTCACTATAGTTCTATACAGATATATTTAGTACAGAACGGCCTATTATAAGAAACTCTAAAACCCATGAATGGCTTGATATTAAAGATGTAATTTTCCGTTAATGTTCTAATCCCTCCACTATTTACTAATAGAATATGATTGTTTACAAATTCAGGAACATTCACTGAGTAAAACAGCCTTTAAATCAACAGAAAAAAAAGAATAAAAATTGACATTTCATTCCATGTGTTGATTCTATAGAAAACTATTAGGCAAAGGCAGTAACTCTAAGGACATACAGCAGGAACAGAATGAAGAGAAAAACATTTGGTAACACTGAAATGAATATACACTGAAATACCCAACCCAAAACAATATTACAGTTTTATATTCTCATAAATAATTCTTAAATACACTGCTCATGACTGAAAATGAAGGGAACACATTGTTATCACAGTATAACACCAAGTGAATTAAACTTCAGAGATATCAATCTGTCCAGTTAGGGAAAATAAGCAACTGTGAATCAATGTCACCTGTTTGGTCCAAATGAAAGTGACTGGGGAGCACTGGAGAGGCAACAGAAAGACAACCCCCAAAAATGTTTTAGTTTTGCAGGTGGTGGTCACAGATAATTGCTCTCTTCTTCCTGAATGATTCTTCTCTGGTTTTGCAAACTTCCTTGTACCTACTGGTAGCATGAGGTGGTATCTGCAGCCCATTCCGGTTGCACAGGTAGTCCAGCTCCTCCATTATTCCGTTGCAAGACGTTTTGCTGTGTCTTCAAGTACAGTCTCAAGAGATACCTGGAAACAGGCCGTTACACGAGGAGAGCAAGACCGGGATCTGCCCATTCGTGCGAAAAGGAACAGAAGGAGCACTGTCCGACCCCTTCAAAATGAACTCCTCCCTTAAACTATCAGAATCCAACTGCATGAGGACCCAACGTCCTCTAGTGGGACCTGTGTTTACAGCCCAGCTCGTTAATCATTTGCCGGAGAACACTAGAATTGGCAGGTCCGCCATTGATGCCCTATTCTCAGAATACACAGAAATGGTTCACATTGACCAAATGTGACAAACATGAATGAGTCTGGAGGTGAATGTAATGCTGCCTGAAACATCTCCCAGCATGACCGGTTGACGGTGGGTCAAGTGATGTCTGGAAAGTCGTACAGACCTTCACGTGCTAGCCAATGATACATTGACTGCAGTAAGACACTGGAATCAAATCCTGACCCATCGTCAGAACTTTGTCAGGGCCCTGGGTTCCTCGTGGTGCAGGACAATGCCCAACCTCACCTGGCCAAAGTGTGTAGGTAGTTCCTGGATGACAAAGGCATGGATGCTATAGCCACAGACACAGCTCACTGCCCTGATCCAGGTCTGGGAGGAGATCCCCAGGACACCATGCGCCGTCTTATCAGGAACTTGGCCAGATTTTGTCGGGAGTGCATACAGGCACGTGAGTCACATATATGAGTTGCGTTGATTCAATTCACACAAGTTGGAACAGCCTGGGACTTTGCCTGGGTCAATTTTTGGTGTGAGTTTGAATCCAGGCCTCAGTCGGCGGTTGTTCTCTTGAAACTACACTATGTACAGTCTAGATTTCGATCTTTGATATATTTCCTTCATTGAGACCCGATATGTGATTCAAGTGGTCCCTTCATTTTTTTGAGCAGTCTATAATACCCTTGTGTATTCAATTCTATCAAGCTACTGAATAAAAAACCCATACATGTTGGTCCTCTATTCCCTTAAAGATGCATTCTAGATGTTTTCTTCATGTGTCCCAGTTCGTCTGTGTACTTGTGTTCTACGTCATCAACTGAAGTACTTAATCACCCATTTAAATCTAGTTTGTAACCCATCACACAAGTTCCGTGTGCTTAATTTCCCAGAATCATCATTAAGTCAAACATAACTATTAGTATTTCCCCTCTTAACGTTTCACGTTAACAGCCATCAGAGTCTCTCCATGTGATGTGTAGGTGTGGCCAGACCCAGTTGAGGAGGCAGGTCCTGTACCAGCTGTGGTCGGCCCAGGGGTTGAGGAAGTAATTCGCCTCAATCACCTCACCTAGGCGTAGCTTCCCCCTATTCCAAGTCTGTGCTTGTCGTTCTTCACTGGGTCTGCCACACAGCGGTGGTTGCCACTGGGTGGTTGAGGTCTGCGCTCGAGGGCCCTCTGGGACACTCTTCTTGGGGACCACTGAAGGGTGGCCCCCTTCCCGTCCAGGATGTCACAGGCCAAGGCTAGCGCTGTTAGAGGTGGTTCCCGTCCAGGATGTCACAGGCTAAGGCTAGCGCTGATAGAGGTGGTTCCCGTCCAGGATGTCGCAGGCTAAGGCTAGCGCTGTTAGAGGTGGTTCCCGTCCAGGATGTCACAGGCTAAGGCTAGCGCTGATAGAGGTGGTTCCCGTCCAGGATGTCGCAGGCTAAGGCTAGCGCTGTTAGAGGTGGTTCCCGTCCAGGATGTCGCAGGCTAAGGCTAGCGCTGTTAGAGGTGGTTCCGGTCCAGGATGTCACAGGCTAAGGCTAGCGCTGTTAGAGGTGGTTCCCGTCCAGGATGTCACAGGCTAAGGCTAGCACTGATAGAGGTGGTTCCCGTCCAGGATGTCACAAGCCAAGGCTAGCGCTGATAGAGGTGGTTCCCGTCCAGGATGTCACAGGCTAAGGCTAGCGCTGATAGAGGTGGTTCCCGTCCAGGATGTCACAGGCCAAGGCTAGCGCTGATAGAGGTGGTTCCCGTCCAGGATGTCACAGGCTAAGGCTAGCGCTGATAGAGGTGGTTCCCGTCCGGACCACTCAAGGCTCCTCTGGCAGTCAGTGCAGGTCTGAAACAGAGCACATTATTATCGCTGCACTCAAGCCAACACACTATCGACCGACTGCATATTTGCAACTGTGAATATTATCAAGAGAATTAGTGTTAGACATTACCCTTCACCTCTCGCTGCAGGAATACTACAAATCAATCACTAGTATCCCACCATGTCCTCCATTGGTTTGTGACAGTTTCTGTGCTTTAAACAACCAGTAAACTACTGACCAGGTCCCCTGCTCCTAGCTCATCTATGTCTAAGCTCTGGAGTCTGTCTACAGTTGTCCTCTGGGGTCTGTCTACAGTTGTCCTCTGGGGTCTGTCTATATTTGTCCTCTGGGGTCTGTCTACAGTTGTCCTCTGGGGTCTGTCTATAGTTGTCCTCTGGGGTCTGTCTACAGTTGTCCTCTGGGGTCTGTCTACAGTTGTCCTCTGGGGTCTGTCTACAGTTGTCCTCTGGGGTCTGTCTATAGTTGTCCTCTGGGGTCTGTCTACAGTTGTCCTCTGGGGTCTGTCTATAGTTGTCATCTAGCTCAGCTACCTTGCAGAGGAGAAGGGATATGTGTTCCCCACCGTAACCATGGCCTCTTGACTACCACCTTCTTTCCTAGTTGAATATGTCCGCACAGAGCCTGTCTCATTACCTCGACCAAATGTTGATGACTCAGTTCGAAAACAGGCCTCTCAACCCAATGCAAATTCTGCCTGCTTGTTTTAATAACCCTTCCACCTTGCCCAATCCCTGTTAAGCTTCTTGTTGACCGCGTCAGCCATCTTTGTGTACACAATTGGCTCCTGGGCTCCTCCTGCAGCATTGTGGATGTGTGCCCTTCTGGGCCATATTATTCCACTGGGATAAACAGGCTCACAGAAGCAAAATGATTCAAACACAGAATTAGCGGGAGAAACAATCACAAGTATGAATAATAATGGGCATTAGAAACATCAGAACTTTGAGCATGAGAATGGGGGATGTGGGAACACCGGGGAAATGAGCTTATCAAATAAAGCTTGGCAAATGTGCAGTGAATAAAATGAGTCAATCATTTTAATGTGAGAGAGGAGCCCTGAGGGGAATAAATAAGCAATCGCCACATCATGCAGGGAGAACAAATGAGCATGCTGCACAATTAGGCAGGGCCACATTCTGCCGGGCTGTAAGCGCGGGGTGCGTTAATGATCTAGCCGCGTGTACGTAGGTCTGCAGTTGTGTGCGAGTGTGTCTGCGTTTGTTTCTATTTGCGAGCAAGTGTCTCAGGGGAAAGAGTGAGAATGAAAAATACGAAGTAGGAGCTCAAAATCTCTTCAAAAAGGCAAAAACACACACAGACAGATGGGGAGTCAAGGCAATGAAATGGAGCATGTGAGAGGGAGGGAGGGAGAAAGGAGGGGGTAATCAAACACATAGGCAGCGGGGATACATTGACATGTAGGCTGGCAGATATACATAGACAGGCAAACAGGCAGGCAGACAGACACATTTAGACAGTCAGATCCATGTAGAAAGTCACATACATGCAGACAGACATGTAGAAAAACAGGCAGGCAGAAACAGACAGGCAGACAGACAGATACATGTAGACAGACGGATACATGCAGACAGACATGTAGACAGACAGATACATGTAGACAGACGGATACATGCAGACAGACATGTAGACAGACAGATACATGTAGACAGACAGGCACACAGATACATGTAGACAAACAAACAGGCAGAAACAGACATATAGGCAGACAGGCAAACAGATACATGAAGACAAACAGACAGGCAGACAAACGGATACATGAAGAAAGACAGATACTTGCAGACAGACAGACATGTAAAAAGAGAGCTACAGGCATGTCAGCCATCCACCAGGTCAGAAAGCATGATCCACGTCACAAGCTTTCAAAGGCAAGACAAAGTTATTAACTATTCAATCACATGAAGGGGAGTTGAAGGTGTGAAAGGTTGCAGACCAAAGCACTTTTGCTCCAGTGCATTAAGAGCCTGGTCCAGTGCTCTGGATCTCTGTGTGGAAGAGAAATAAATTGCCTCCCAGGAAGGGTCTCCTTTCCCCCCTCTTTTCCATTAATAACAGCAATCTGCTGTGAAAATCCAATACCAAGTACCATTTACGTTACATCTAGATAACTTCTGCTTGGGAAAGCGTACAATATGAATATTTCATTCGCTGATATCCAAATAAACACACAGGACCCCCCATCAATCAGCAGGCCTTCTAACAGGAAGTGAAGTGGAAAGGGACATAGCTAATGAATGCCATGCGCGGAAGGAAATGCACGTCTTGCATCAGCGTTGCAGCACGCCTCTATTCCTGCCTCCATTCCTGCCACTGGTCATAGAGGACGAGGCAGGAAAACTCCTAGTCACCCATACGTACAACATTCGCAAAATGCCCTCACGATCAGGAGACAGGATTCAGGAAGTGTGGATAACCTGACTGGCATAACATATTCATGACAACAAATCAGGCATGAACGCTGTACTTCATGTCGGTAATAGCTTTATTCCTGCCATTACAGTCAGATACCGCTCCATCCCACTCCCCAGCCTAATTCCCCGTCCTCAGTGCGGGATAACGGGGATGAGCGCTCTCTCCATATGCATGCCCACATATCTATGGAGTGGATGTCAGGTCTTAGCTCGGCCCGAGCGCTGAAAGCCCTGGTAATGACACTCAATGAAAGCTGGGGAGTGAAGCTAGGCATGCAGAATGAAGGACGGGCCGGTGTACTCCACCAGCACTTCCATCTCAGTCTGGGTGTACTCCCCCAGCTCCCTAGCCCCTCCACCCTCCAGTTCAGCCCCTCCCCCTCGGCCTGGGTGTACTCCCCCAGCTCCCCCCCTCAGTCTGGGTGTACTCCCCCAGCTCCCCAGTCCCTCACCCTC
>JACXGK010008725.1:9454-21720 GCA_016801125.1 Novumbra hubbsi | reverse complement strand
TTTAGGCGTGGGCCCGGCCGGTTGGGGTCCATGGGCTGGACACATGTGAGTGTTTAGGCGTTGGCCCGGCCGGTTGGGGTCCATGGGCTGGACACATGTGAGTGTTTAGGCGTTGGCCCGGCCGGTTGGGGTCCATGGGCTGGACACATGTGAGTGTTTAGGCGTTGGCCCGGCCGGTTGGGGTCCATGGGCTGGACACATGTGAGTGTTTAGGCGTTGGCCCGGCCGGTTGGGGTCCATGGGCTGGACACATGTGAGCGTGGAGGCATTGGCCCGGGCGGTTGGGGTCCATGGGCTGGACACATGTGAGCGTGGAGGCAGATCATATTTATACATACATGCATATGCACCCACACACCCACACACACACCCACCCACCCACACACTGAAGATATCATAAGGTTCTTGTTGCTTAACACACACAAACATATATACAGTATATTATATCTCTCTCACTCTCTTTATATATAAATGTATATACAATTCTATATGTATATATATATATATTATATGTCAGACATATATTCCAATCACGCTCTCACCCCTTAAAGCCACCCATTATGTTGCATTTAACACTTCATGACTCTATTAACCCCATTGCAGAACCTCTGTAGACAATGAACTAACCGAATCATGATGCTAATGGTTAATGGCGTCTTACTCTTTATTAAATATACGATGTGGATCCAGGGCCCGCTCCAGCCTACTGGGAGCCCTAAGCGAGATTTGTTTTTCCTTCCCCCGGTCTGGACAGTAAAGACGTGGCAACCCTTACCAAGTTGTAATATTTAAAATTACATCTCTGCAAGTCTGAGCATCTCTCCATAGGCAGATAGAACCAATGGCTATTCTTGGACTTATTTCATGAAATATAAGCCATTTAGCCACGGGGTAAACCTTACATTTTGTTTTTGCTGTTTTACAATATCTTATCTATATCTTCCCCTTAAACAACTTGACTATGTCCACCTGTTCCTCGTTAAAATGCCATTACAAGAAATTAATGTATGTTAGATCAGAGATGATACGAAAAACATGAGCAACGGCGATACAAAAGAGTTAGTTACATCTTTTGAAAGTTCAGAGTTTTGGTGAAACTGTTTTGGGCTGTGACCTTCACAGCTTGATATATACGAATACAGGGCCTTAGAATGTATTCAGAAATGGTTGACCTCCTGCCATCAATACAGAACCTCTGAAGCTCTTTTTGAGTGGCCAGTTTTAGGAAGAGTCCTGGTGGTTCCAAACTTCCTCCATTACACAATGATGGAGCCCACTGTGCTCATGGGAACTGTCAGTGCCATGGCAATTCATTTGCCTCCCCAGATCTATGCCAGAGATCAAAGGAGAGTTCTTTGAAATTCGGGGCTTGTTTTTTGCTTTGACATAAACTGTAAAGTGTGGGACCATTTAGACAGGGGGATAGATATAGACAGGTTAAAATCTAAATCATGTCTATCAATTGAATTTGCCACAGGTGAATTCCAATCCAGTTCTAGAACATCTCAAGGATCCGAGGACACAGGATGTATGCAAGCTCAATTTAAAAGCATTTTAACATGTTTTCCCGATTGGGTGTTTGTTTGTGTATTGATCAAAAATATATATTTAATCAATTATATATTAAGTCTGCAACACAACGGAATGTAGAGGAAGTGAAAGGGTTGAACACATTCAGAAAGCACTGTATTGGGACTGTAAATTCATATTTGGTATTTTTGCTGTAAACTCAAGGCATATTAAAATACAATTAAAGATAACTATGTCTCAATCAAAATATGTTACTGACTAAAAGAACTATCAAAGTTCAATCTTCCCATTTTATGTGAAGATATGTATTGTCCATTAAAGGAGACATTGGCACATTAACCTGTGTAGTGTGTACAAGAGGAGTAACAGAAACATTGTGTTTACAACTTTACATATCCTTAGCAATGAACAATTTCTCAAATATTTTGTTAGGCTTGAAGTGACTGTTTTCATAGCCAGAGCTTCCCTGGGAGTTAAGAAAATAACAGCTTACTGGTTTGGCAATTATGGTTCTGAATTACCATATTTACAGTCTATCTTGCCCATGTTATAACTGACACCAGGTAAACAAAAGCTTTTGTATACTTTTACCAAGCTACTGTGGCAAGGCCTGAGATATTTTATGGGTAGCATACTACCAGCACAAGGTTGCTAGCTCACTACTTTCGCAGCACTTATCAACAGCTCTATTTTTAGTTCCATATTGTTATGTGTTTTGGTCCATAGCCTCAATTGGTTGCCTATATTTGAGTGGTCTCACTTTATTCCAATACCTTTGGAGTAACAATGCAAAACAATTGGATGAAAATAAACAAGAGAAAATAATCAAAAGACATTTACTCTGTGAGTGTGAGCACCCTCGACAATGCATGTCAAATATCTGAAAAAGAAAACAGCTCTGGAAAAGATTAAAAAAACCTTGCGCCTTTTATTTTTCCAAAAAAGTAAAAAAGCTAAAATTTTATTGAGGAACAGATGGGCTCGATTTGCGGTGGTCACTTGTACTGAACCTTTCTATTCCTCACTCAAAATGATCCTTTTCAACTTTTTTATAAATTAAAGAAATAGGTGTAGTGGTCTCTTAATTTTTTTCCAGAGCTGTATTTAGGTAAATATTTATACCTAATACTCTTAATTTTTGAATTAGTATTTACATTAAGCATTACATTAGCACGCAAATACAAATCAAAATCAAGTTAACCTCAGAAAATGTTGTGATTATTGTGATTACTGTTTAATCGCCTAACACCTGTAATTCTATTTATGAAATTATTAAGATTTTTATGTTGAAATTTCATACAAATCTAGGAACACTTTAATTTAAAAATGTTCCTGTCAAAAGTCTGTAGAATGTTAATACTATGTTGATTTATTTGTAACAATTTTTTTTGTGTAGTTACACATTTAACATTTTGGGACATTATCCCAAGCTTTACAATTAAGCTGAATCATAATGGTTTGACTCAAAGGCTGTGTGATTACACAGCAGAAAGCATCTTGTTATTTCTTGCAGAGGTTTTTCTGATAACGTCCATGTTCAAATACATCAAATCCATCTCATTTTTAAAATCTTGTAGTAGGGCACAAGCACACCTTCCCAAATCACCAATCAGATGACCCAAATAAAGATATTTTCTTCAGAACCCCTCTGTTCACTCGACCCTCCATTTAACATAATTTTTTGGAACCAAGTGAAGTTTGGTTGAGACCACCTTCTCCAGTGCGTTATCTCCTCCGCTCCTCCATTTCTCATAGTGTCATACATCAGGGCCTGTGAGGAAAATGAGGTTTGGAGGGATGTACAGAGAGGTGCGGATTGGACACTAAGCGCTGTGAGGAGGTCAGATAAATCCTCTGTTACGGCCTATCAGTTCCAGTGTGTGCTTGATTGACGGCCGTTCGTGGGCGGTGTGGTGCACACCAAATGTCAGATGCCCCCCCCAGGAGCCCCTTTCTCTGCAGTATGGACCTCTGGCCCCCTTGTCCCCTGACCACCACCACAGCATGACGCTGACAGATGTCCTCCACGGTAAATGGACTCCCGTAGGTGTTAGACACGCTGGATGCTATGACCAAACCGACCCTTAATTAATGATTAAAAAGTTGTGTATGGCCTTATGTTGAAGGCCAACAGGGTTGTGACATGAGACGTGCCCAGAAAAAAAAATCAATGGGCCCTCTTAGTTAAAGGGTTAATTGTAATAATACGGGATATTTTAACACAGATGAATGAATGTGGAGGAATCTAAGATCTAATGTAATATAGGAAGTAATGTACACACAAACATGAGAAACCAAACTGAAGTTGTTGAGGTTTCGTTCATGATGTTCTATTCCAATTTAACTGACCTTCTACCGCTAGTAAATATGTATGTCTACTTGTAAATCAGGAACTGTCTCCATTGACGGACTCCATGGGTTATCTGGCGAAATGTCAATAAATGTTCTGGTTTTCTAACAATCCATAATTGAGGATTGTCGCCATGAAGATTCTGAACATCTGAAACCTTACTACAGGGGATTTCTTGGATAGCCAGACAATGTGTACAAAGTTGCCTGAACCGCACAACCCTGCATGCACATGAACAGCGGTCACGCATGGCAACCCACAGGATAAACATTCATACTGTAATCTTAGTGGCATTTCCTGTAGTACAGTCTACATTCATTGTAGTCCATCCATCACTACAGAAAGCCACTGGCCTCGCCAAAGAAAGAAGGCTTTTCTGCAGCGAGGACACGAAGGAACCACAGAAACTGGAAGACATATCACTTCTGCTGATAATGAGCACGAGGAAATGAATTGTTCTCCACAACCCAACGTGAGGACGTAGGAGGGAGTTTCTTTGATTTCCCCCTCAGAGATTACCTACGTATCATGAGTATATGTAGATCTTTTGCCTCCGCCCCTCCCACCCCCCCCCCCCCCAGGGGTCTTCTGCCAGCTTGGTGAGAACACAGGCGGGGGCTAGGTTCACATGACTGGACCTAGTCACAAGACAGGGTCCGTTGAGGATCTCATCAGCCTGTATATAGATGTGTGTGTGCTGAGTGAGTGATTGCCCAAGGCTGGAAATTGGTGTAGAGGGCTTCACAGGGGAATTGGAGGTACGAGTTCTCAGGCGCACACATGTGCATACACATACACCTTACAGACACACAAACACACACACACACACACATCGTAACGAGTACATGTAGACGCAAACACCATAAAAACACACACACACACCGACCTGGCATGATTAAGTCCCTATGTAGAGGGACGTTTTTTTGTGATTCTGTGCTGTGCTCTCTGCCTTGCCTACTGGATATAACTACTGATGCAATGCCAAATCATTTCCCAGTCAGGGTGAAGCTTCCATTTAAAAGGCAAGATCTCCTGTATCCACAATCTCCTGTATCCACACTTTCACAGTGTGAAATGTGTAGTAGATTGTAACACGTGTTTTGCTATTTCCATAAATAGTGTATTTAAAAGCATACCCGCACCTGTTTCATTTCACCCTGTCAGTGCCAGTTGGATAATTGCTGTGTAAAAGACTGGTTAAAAGACTATACAAATTGTGTAAAAAACTGTGTAAAAGATTGTGCAAAAGACCAATGCTGTTTATTAGTTCATTGTAGTTCTTTAATGTCTCTATCTCACCCACATTAGCTGCTAAAGTCGAATTGATCTCGCTGGTTCAATCAATGGTTCTGATCAGGCGAGATTACGGCTATTGTAAAGATATCAATGCCATGACGAATGATTGATTACACGATGAGCAATCGATCATGGTGGATGGAGTCGATAAGGATCCTCCTTGTTTACAACCTAGTACTTCAAGATGGCCGCTACATCTTAAATCCCCTGTCGGCTATAAAAATATCAAGACTATAAAGATGTGTTGGATTTCTATAGTTTGTGATTGAGGTTCACACAGGCCGTCGCTCATCGTCAGAAAGCTTATGAATTGAGACAGTAAAAGTTTGAAGGTTTAGGAACATTTAGGATGTATTATTTACAGGGCTACAAGACATAACTAAAGGTCTATTGTTTACAGGGACTAGTATGGGAAGGTACTGTTACTAATCAGCATTGTCTGCAGGAACCTTAATGATAAGGGTGTTTAAAAGAACTCATGTCAATGATTCACAGTCAAAATGGAAATGCAATGCTGAATGTGTTGCATTTAGGGACATGGCTAGGTCAGGATGGTAAAACAGAAGTGTGTTGCATTTAGGGACAGACCAGACCAGAATGTAAATGTGACACTATAACAGATTTAGCTCCTGAATATCGTTGTCAACCAGGTCCTGTGTCTGAAAGTACAGACCTAGCATTCAAACGGGCCTGGAGATCAAATGAAATGCACCTTTAGGCATAGTACTGCTCCAGTTGCCCTGTATTAGTAGATTCCGCTTGTTGAGTAAATAGATAAATAAACATTGTGAGAAAATATTTTAAAGAATTACTTGTTTGAAGCCATAAAAGGCACTTCTCAGTTTCAATGAATAAATAGCAGAGCACATTGACGTGTTGCGGGGCTATAAATAGCGGCTTGTGTAACATTTCAGTTCCTGGTCTTTCTAAATGAGAATGGGTGCACGTCCACCAATTCAAAATGTTTAGTCGCTATACTGTGAAAACATATTTATGTGGCTAAAATCTTTACATTTGTTCAGACGATGTAGCGAGGCTGCAGCTGGAGACATTTGTTCTTGTTGTTCTCGAGACATACATAGGGCCCTGGCTGTTGCCCCGGCTGAGGGCTTTGTCCCAGCCGTGTGTGTCAGACAGACCTATCCCAAGCCCCCTTGGTCACCCGGAACCGTGGCCCACCGGGTCCCCCTCTCAGAGAATTAAGGGGCGGGGGAGGGAGGGAGGGAGGGGAGGTTCGCAGCGCTGTGGAGAGACTGTCTTGGACGCTCATTTCCCCTGCCGCATTTTCTTCCACCCCCTTACCGCACACCCCCACCCCCTCTGTCTCCCTCCTCTGCATTTGATGAATAGCCGGACGCACGAAGGAAAGCAGGAGATCTCGCCACCAAGGTTACAGTAACCTGGGCTCGCATCTGGGGCTACCTGGCTCCAATTAGCACCGGGGAGAGAGAGAGAGCGAGGGAGATGTCGGGGGGAGGAGGGGGGTTGGGGGGAGCAAGGCGAAAGAACAGCCCAAGGATCCACCTTTATGGGCACTAAATCTGCATGGCAATTTCTCCGTGCCGCTCGCTGGCATTCTGATTACTCCACCCCCTCAGCCCCTCCAGCAGGTTGATGTCTGGCTGCCTATCTTTTGTCACTGATCACCCGGCCCGCTCTGATTGCTACTTGGGGAGGGTTATGGATCGCTCTGAAGGACAGGTTGGAAGCAAACCCCCCTTCCATCGCGTCGCGGCAATTCTTTCTGGTTGGAAATCGAAATGCGGATTGGTTTGTGTCCCCTGCTCGTTTATTTTTGGTGGGTGGGACAAACAAACGAAACGTTTCTCGCGAAGTGCATCTCAACAGTGCTGTGATGTGTTATGCACAGTGTAGGGCCCCGATGTGGGAAATACAATATGAACGGATTAGGAAGGACAAGTGCTGTTAGGTGTACAATCCTTATGGGCCTTTTAGTCGTCCCAGGTTAGACAGACCCTGGCACCGAACCGATGCCCACATTTCTCATGCCCTGCTGTGAACACTCAGTCCCTCTCCAACAGCATAGAGGGGGGCTAACCCACGCCAACCCCAGCCTACTTTCCAGACAGACCCCGGTCTGCTGCCCCGTTTTCCCACAGTCGCCCACCCTCCCCTCCACAAGTGGCTCATGTGCACAATCGCTAACACGCAACACAAATATATGATTCATATCGAGGGTAAGGGGAGAGTGGGATCACATCGAACTCTGACACTATCTCAGGCCCAAGCTTTTGTGGGAACCTCGTTTGCGTTCGTTTTTTGCGCACAAAAGGCAAAATACTGCACAGTTTTCTTTCTTCTCCCGAGATGGTGGCTTTGGGTTTTCACCCGAGGCCACTAGAAACCAATACCTGTGCCAGCTTGTAGACACCAAATTAGAAGAAGGGCACTTCACGGGTCGCAATTCAAGAAAGTCCCCAGTCCCTGATGCCGCGCCAGGAACGCTAATGGTTTTGTTTGGACAACTGAAGTGGCGTGCCATGCCAAAGACTAGTCGCCAAAAGCGAGAGTGAATCGGCGGCCAAAGGTAACCGGTTTTATTTCAAGCAGTTCACGCAGCAATCCAACAATGGGCTTCAATGTCGACCTTGAAGCGTTTCGGGAGGCCAGGCGCCTTTGCTAGGCACGACACATCACAGAGGAGACACCGTATCTCGCATGGGTACTGTGAACTCCCACTACAGCCACAAGCGCCCCCCCGTCCGTCCGTCCGCAGGGTCAAGGCCTTCAAGACCCAACCAAGTGCTGAGGAAAAGGACCATCTGCCCCACGGTTCCAGCCACCTTCTTCTCATCCCCGGGCCACGTTGGTCGGTGGTTGCCTGTCGGTGTCGGCATCCAGCTAGCCTCCGCTAGGCTGAGTCCCCCCTTGGCTGGCCACCACTGGCGCTAATTGCTTTCGACATTGTTTGGCCTCTTGCCACTCAGTTGGGGACAAACCCCTCATTCATGCGGTGCGGACAGCTCGTTAGGCCCGCTCCCCGTCTCCCACCGACCTCCTTAATTAACTAGTAAGGAGCTGCTGGGAAATTTGCACACAAAGGCCCGGTGTATGCCCCCCCCCCCCCCACACCCCCCACAAACACACACACTCTCTTCATCATCCCACACTCCAGTGTATTAAGAAAGAAAACAAAGATTAAAAAAATCTCGGGCTATACACACGTCTTCCTTCCTCTATCATTTATTTCTCGCCACCCATGAATTAGCAGTGGACCTTATTAGAAGGACTTGTTTGGGGAGCGACTCGCTGGTATTTTTGGATTTCTCTCTCTCTCCCTCTCCCTTCACTATGTCTTTCGCTCCCTCTTCCCGACCATTCTCGATCCCTCTCTTTCTTCCTCCCTTCTTTCGTCCCACTTTACGTCTACCCGTCTCGAGGCTCCCGAAAGGCAGTTAGCCGCCTGGCGGAGAAGAGGACCCTCCAAAGGAGCCTGCCGAAGAATATGCCAGGCGGAGAAGTGTAAACAGGTGGAGGCCCTTCATTGTACAGCTGCTCGCAGCGTCTCTCACACACACTCGCACGCACACACACGCAAGTCCTGGCTGCATTCCTCCACCATCCCAACGATTGTGGGCTTTTGGGTGTGTTGTTGCCCGTTTTTTCTCTTCTATTTTTTGCGTGAGCAAACCTTCACCCCCCCCCCCCCCGGTCCCCCTTCAGAACGGTCCCCATTGTGCTGTTGTGGGGCCACATGCCTTCACAATGGCCTCCCTCGCCACTCCGGGGGGCCTTTCACCAACGCTCTTTGTGACATTGTGCGCACGGCGGGGGTGAAGGTTGCGTGGGGGGGGAGTTGGTGGGGGGGGGGTGCAGATCCATATCACAGCCTGGCCCCCCACGTAACAACAGCACCCACCCCCCCACCCCCCCCTGCGCACACACACACGCGCACAAACCCCTTTGTAATTACGACATTGTTCCGGAGTGCTTTTGTGCTGATCGATATTCGATCAGTACCTTACTGTACTCAGTCGTGCATTATTCAGGACAGAATGGGAATGGCTTTGATATTGTGCATTATGTCGTCGTGCGTTATGACATTGTGCTTTATGACATCGTGCTTTATGACATTGTGCGTTATGACATTGTGCGGTATGACATTGTGCGTTATGACGTCGTGCGTTATGACGTCGTGCGTTATGACATCGTGCTTTATGACATTGTGCTTTATGACATTGTGCGTTATGACATTGTGCGGTATGACATCGTGCGTTATGACATTGTGCGTTATGACATTGTGCGTTATGACATCGTGCGTTATGACATTGTGCATTATGACATTGTGCGTTATGACATTGTGCGTGGGCCCCTTGGTTTGATATTGTCTTGTTATTACTAGTGGTTTACTAAATAACCAACCAAGACTTTATTACTGTAAGTTTCTGAACATGCCAATCTGTGTCATGGTTGAGTCTGGGTCTACAGGAGTGTGTGTGTGTGTGTCGTTCCATGTAAGTACTGTGAAGTGTGTGCTAGAGAAGGTATCTGTGACAGACATAGAAGAGATGAAGAGGAGAACTTGTGTTCGCCTGGGGAGTACTCACGAACCCATCTGTTGAAGCCATTCCACATATTGTGACCTAGATAAAGGGGAGAACTTTGGCTACGTAGGTAGCTAGGACAACTGCTGCGTCTAGGCCTCTGACACTTATCCATTTGTTTTCTTGGTCTACTTGTCTGGAAATAGCAGACTTTTGCATAATTTCAACCATTACATAGGATACCAAAGAACTGAATGAAGGGTAGCAACACATCTACTGCCAGAGAACCACCGTGACCAGGGGCACCTCCATCCTGAGGACTCATGCTGTTAAAATTCATCTAAAACCTTCATTCCAACAAGTGGACACATGAAAACCAAAATATATTTGGACACCATATAAACCTAACATTGACCCGGTCTGCATTGTTGTCTTTCATTGATTCAACTATCCTGAAAAATTATGACCTGGATGACCTTTTAAAGTCTGTGTTATTGATGCTGGTTTCCTAAAATATCACCAAGTGGATGGTCGATGACACCAGTGAAAATGCCAAACCCATTGGCTGTGCCCGCTGTAAACATACTGAAACGTAAAAAAGACCCTGGTGACCCCCAGCTATTAAATATATATAATTAGCTTCTTCTTGGATTATTGACTAAACCAAACTAGACAGATCAAATTGACCAATTGTGTTTTTAGTCCACAAAAAAAATAGCAGCAATTTACCACAAAAATGTATAATTGTTTTGCCCGTTAGTTTTCTGATTCTATTGTATTCTCCACATTTCGAGACGAAGGGAAGAAGAGGACAAGTGGAGGGGAGGAACTTGGCAGCGTGGGGAGGAGGGGGGAGACGGCAATATCCCTCACCATGTTAAAGAGCCAGAACAGGACAAGCTGACCTTGAGAGGAGAATTAGAGAAGGCTCTCCAACGGCTACATCATAAATGGCATCACGTTTGCAATGAAGTGCCCTCAACAGTTCAGTGGTCCCTAGTCACAAGGAGTGCCCCTTTAAAGGGCGTGTTGAGTCATTTGGGATGAAGGCCACCTCCACGGATCGGGAGGGAGGTTAAGTGGGGCCTCCCCAAAACACATACAAGCGCGCACAGAGGCTGACACACACGCACACGCAGGCACACATGTCAACCAGGCCCACATCTGTGACGAAAGGGTTCTTTTGTGCGCCACTCTGACAATATTATGGTAGTCCAAACGAAACCCAATTTGGCTTTGTTTTGCTGGGAAGTGCTCTTCTTGGTCATCTCCAGACCACTTGAGCTCCGGTTTGGAGTGGCACAGGGGGGCGTTCTTCACCCCCCTCACCCAATCATTGTCCCCTCCGCCTGCCTCTCGGAAATTAGGGGCCTCTGGGTTTCTCCCCGCAGCGACGGCGTGCGTTTCTTGGAGATTTCGCGGCCCACCGTTTCCTGGCCCAAGACGGACAGCGACGGATCGCATACAGCTCGGGTCACGTGACCTGAACCCAGCGGGGTCCGTTTCTGAGACGGGGCGGACCCGCCAGGCGACCCTGGTCCCGGAGCCTCACGGTACCATGATACTCACCCCACCGAGGAGCCGTGAGCCCCAACTCCACTCATCCGAGGGGGGCCCGGGGGAGGGCGTCACCTCCAGACGTGGCCGTCTCGTCCGCGTGAAGGAGTGCAGCGCACCTGGCGAGAGACGGGCTGTAATCACAGGGCACCGTCCCAGACTCCTCTCCGCCAGCCCGCCGCACGGCCCCCCATTCAATTTGAAGTGTGAATGTGATTATCGCCGGGCATTCATTTTTAATGGGCTTCGCCTCCATGTGTTTTAGCATGCGGCAGGGGCCCCAGCGAGCGGCTGACTCGGCTTGTTTTCCGCTGAGCGGGCAAATATTCCTAGCGTATACATGCCCTGCTCATTTCTCCCTCTCCATGCCAGCCCGCTTTTCTCTTCATCCTCCGAGTCTTCCTCTTCATTCCTCATCCCTGTCTTTCATCCCGCCGTTCTGCTTTGTGTGTGTGTGTGTGTGTGGGGGGGGGGGGGGCTGGAGTGATTATGGAGGGCCTTCTGCGGCCTTATAGTAGCTTTGGCTTTGCTGGCTGTTGGACCATTCAAACAGCAGCTAGACTGATAGTTCCCTAGTCAGGTGTGATCAATGTTATATAGCCTTGGTTTACCCCATTCAAACCCCAATAATGTGTTGCACTGCAGCATTTGCAAGCCACGTGTGCAAAAAACAACAGGCCGTAAAGGCCTCAAAACATGATTCAAACCCGAATGTCGATATTAGGGATCCGGTGATGTTTTTTAGCTCTGTCTATGAATTCGCAAGTAGCAGAATTGTTTCCAGACATGTCCGTTCACGCTTCAGCCAAACACAGGTAGGATGGCCGCTTGGATATCGATACACTTTAGGGACCCAGCTTTAAAGATGTTTAATAATATGAATACAGGGATGAAACAGGAAAGCAAAGGATTGTGCGAAACGCGAAGAGCCAGATAAACCCTTCAATTAAACCAGCTACGGAGACCGTGTATGGAAATCAATAAGACATTATCAGCTGAGCGGGGCAGAGATAGGTGTAGCTAAATAC
>JACXGK010008724.1:0-21631 GCA_016801125.1 Novumbra hubbsi | reverse complement strand
ACAGTAGAATCTGTATCCCGCAGCCATACGACACAGTAGAATCTGTATCCTGCAGCCATTCAACACAGTAAAATCTGTATCCTGCAGCCACACAACACACAACAATTCCGGTTGTATTTCCCTTCTGCAATGTTTTATGTCATTCTCTTTGGGTTAGTTATGTAATAGGACAATGGGTTAACACAAGTGGTCTGGACGGGATCCAAGGCTATCATGTGCTGGGAATCATCTATTGGTCTATTAAGCCAGGCATGCTCAGTGGAGCTCAGATAAACTATTTGGAATGGTTTAAAATGCAATTTGAAACCTCATCTAATTGGTAGCTCTCTGTTGGGAGTTTACACTCAAAGACTCAGGTGCAGTGCATTGCAGTTGTACTATTTCGTGTTTTCACGCACAAAATTTGAAGGATCACTACTTTAAGCTCTACAGACCATCCTGCTAGACAGTCAATCTAGTTGATACGCGCAATCTGCTGTTGGCTAGCCAAATGTGCACGATTGTATGTGTCTATGTCTCAGTCAGTTCCAGTTCTCAGTAGTTCCAGTCGCCCAACCTACCTGGTGGTCTATCTGCAGGAGGCTAAGCATGTATTGAAGACAGCCAGCATTTTCGGGATGAAGTGAATTTCATTCACTACCTCTTTGAAGTTACAGTAATGACAGCCTCTCTTCCGTTCCACCGGAGAACAGATATTGAGAGATGGGTAGATCCCTGAGATAAGCTGTCAGCTGAATGTTAGCTGATTAACCGGGAATGTTAAACACGCTCGTATCTCTTACAAAGAAAAGAATGGATGGCTGCTTCTCTACGTATTACCATTTTGGGGACGCATTTTACTGACTTCATCAGTGGAGTTTCCTTTCATGTTGAATATTGTTGTATTTTTAAAGGGTATAGCCAATGTCTCCTGATCTACACAGACATAAAAAGGTCATACATTTTGGACGCCAAGGTGCAGATGTTTCCACAGGCAACACTTTTCAAGCTACACTGGCCATAGCAGTATCTCACAATGTCCTATGTGCATGCCATCTCAGACAACAGTATTTGTCCCATTTTAAGTGAAGTGGAGCAGACTGGTAAACCACTACAAAAGTGTGAATTGCTCTGTTAGGGACTTTCATTTGTTTAAGACCTCTTGGATCCCCACACTTAATCCTAAATTGGACCCACACGTCTGGTACAGTTGGTATTTATGTTCCAAGTCCAGCTGAGCTCAAGTTGCCTTTTCAATCACTGTGGCCGAATGCCTGTTGTAAATACTTTCACTGGTAGCATACCAATACCACATATTAAAAACTATCTGTAACTCAATCTGTCATATTTATAGTTCTGTTGGTTGACATTACATAAAAAGGCTAGCAAAAATGTGTGCTACAGATGATATTAGACCATTTTATAAACACTTGAATAAGGTATAATATGTTGACTTGCGATTTATTTATTGAAATAAAAAATATGAATTGCCGTTTTCAAACACTTTGGTATGAACAGTGTGGATAACCTTACTTCGATAAAGAGATCAAAGAAATTATAGACTGCATGTACTAACAAATAAGAAAAAGGAGATAAGGGTAAAATGACTTTTATAACATGTAACGCTTATTAACAATTTCAGTTTGTGCCTACCGTCCATGTCTGAAACATACACATATTTTATGTGATGGCGTTTGCCACATTTGGGGAGTTGTCATTAGTTAACAACAGTCTGTGATTTAGACATTGCACACATCAATATCAACATGTAATCATAATTCGATTAATCAGACAGTCGTACGTAATGACGATTTAGAATTTGGTAATGAGAAACATGTACGCCTTACACAAGAACAAATATAATGTCGACCCTCCCTTGTGTGTATATACCAGCATGTGCTGTTTAGAACATTTCTTGACGTGCGCATATGTTTTACTTTTTCAATTCCAGGCATTAATGCCATGAGGACATTTAAACTGGTGGCTTAGCTGAGAAGAGTCAAGTAAAAGGTGTATTGGTCTGGATGTATCACTTAGACACGGTCTCTCTGTCACAAATACACACATACAAACACCCGTATGCAAGCAGAGATGTGCCATTCCTGCCCAACCAGCACACACACACACACATGCAAACACACACATACACACACGTACGTAGTGGCGTCCCGTTTCATGCGGCTCCAGACCTCCCCGTCTCTGGGAGTCAAGCGGCTCTCACCTGTTGTCTCTGGCAGCGGGAGAGGAGCAGATTAGCACCCCTCCCCGACAATACGCTCTTTGTTGGTCTCGTTCCCCCCGTCCACGTCTCCTGCCTTGGGGATTGCTTCTTGCACTCAGTGTGTTCGCAACTCGTTCACAGAGTATCGCTATCTGTCTCTCGGAGCCTTTTTAGACAACAACCATTTACGGTGGCCACCGGAACCCCTCACCGTACGGGAGGCAACGCTTTGGCCTGACCTCTGACCTCGAAGGCCAACGAACTCACAGACAGGGTTGTCTCGAAACCCGACATGGTGCTCTCTATCGAAACAAGTGCTGTTGCGGTCCTAGGGGAATTGTTAAAGTGCTAGTCTGTCATGTCTTGAGTTGCTTCCCCAAATCAGAATTTCTATCTGTTTCTGTTTATACATGGAGCCAGAAAGACAAACATCCCCGCTCTTTGGACTCCAATACACGTTGACCAAGACATCAGCTGTAGACGTCAGTAACCACATTACCTTGTAAAGTGATGTGAACATTGTTTAATTTTCGCCTGTTTACTCTGCTGCAAGTCAAATTCTAGTCCATCTAAATAAAGCCATTGTAGCGTAAAGCTCATAATAATCTCAGTCACTCTTATTCACACTCCTTTCCTGATGCCCTTCGGTGCCGTGAATGCAGTATGTGGAAAACAGTTGTGCATTTGATCAGAGATCCTCACCCTAATCCTGTACAAACAGATTGAGTGACAGGGGCCACATAGTTTCAGTGTTGTCTAGCTTCAACTCATCTCAGTGCAATTATCTCAAGTTCTACGTAGAGGATGGACGCTTAGTTTAAACATTAGAATCCAACATACCTTATCAAACCCAACATTCCGGGAAAGATCTGTAGTCTAAAGCAATGTTCCCTGTTTTATGTGCTAGAATCAGCATCTGTAAGAGGTGCCTCACAGACCTCGGTGTGGTGACTGGGTGTGTTAGAGGGCCTGTGTTGAGGGGGCATGATAGCACACACACACTCATACACAGTGGTGCTTAGAGCAGTCAGTGTGTGACATTTGCAGTGTTAACTGTGAGTTTCAGTTGTGTAGGAGTATAGCATTTAAAATCTACTTCATGATCAATGACAATAGGAGTGATATCCCAGCCCTAATGGGGATGTCTAGTCCTCTGTATGTTATGGGGTGCTTTGGCCCCTGCAGTGGTGTGTATGTTATGGGGTGCTTTAGCCCCTGCGGTGGTGTGTATGTTATGGGGTGCTTTGGCCCCTGCTGTGGTGTGTATGTTATGGGGTGCTTTAGCCCCTGCGGTGGTGTGTATGTTATGGGGTGCTTTGGCCCCTGCTGTGGTGTGTATGTTATGGGGTGCTTTGGCCCCTGGGTGGTGTGTATGTTATGGGGTGCTTCGGCCCACAGGGTGGTGTATTTGTTAAAGGGGGCTTTAGTCCGTAGGGTGGTGTGTGTGGAAGGAGGGGATAAGAGTTTGACGGAGTCTTCCACATGCTTCCCTCTCGATTATAGGTGCACACAAAACCTCAATGGCCCAGTTCTGTTCTGCCCGCGGTTTGTTCCATAATTACTAACAGATTGAACACCTTAACACATTCTATGTGAGGGGTCACTGTTCAAGGATCTTTCCAAATAAACAAATCTCTGAATTAGCATTCCTGATGATGGATATGCTTTAGGAACAGGCAAGGCCGTACTGTGGGTCTTCTGTGTTGGTGCTCAAGTAGTTTCCTTTTCTTTTGATCAAGGGATGTGTGTGTGTGTGTGTGTCTGCATGGCTGGATGTAGACAGACCCAAGTGCTGTATGTCCTACACGCAGGAGCGATGGATAATTAAGGTTTACGGTAGATAAGGGGTGAACACTTACTATTCTTAAATAAAGGCTCTCTGTGTGTGACAATACCATGTTCATTATGGAGGCTGTTTGGGAACAGTTCCCTTTAAAAGTGGGGGGTTTTCAGCAAGGTTGGATTTGGAGGTTTCAATAATCCCACATACAACCACTTGACATACTGGTCCGAGTTTAAGACGTCCATACACAAATATTATCCAGGAACGTGTTAGATGAGGTGCGACTGAAATGTACCCAGCAGGCTTTGGGACAAAAGTAACAGAGAGAACATTTTATATGTCATCGTGCAACCAGAATACCCTGTGTCCATTGGCTGCCACTGAATCAGTGCTTTATGCTTTTTTCCTAAAATAATGAACCACTTATTAAAGGCAGGTTGTGCTGCCAATCGTTGGTCTCTACATTTTAAAAAGAATACGCAGGTCCTCAGTCAATGCTGTGTTTTATTCTTCTGTATTCAGAAATTAAGGATTCATTCGGGATCTTTGCAATAGTAGAGCTATACATTGTGGTGTCTATAATGGATTTCTCCTCTCCAATGAAACAGACTGAGGCACACATCAAACCCAGATTGGGTTCATCGTTCATCATCTCCTGTGTCCGTCTGTTTACTTTTATTTCGTTTTTTCATTTACAGTTTATTATGATCAACCTCAGTAATCAGTCACTACTGTTTTAAAATTTTTAGGGGGATGAAGCAAAGCCACCTCACCAATTTTCCAAGCTTTTTCAGGTCTGGTAATCTGGAAAAACTCTTGGTCATACACTTAACATGTTCAGCCATGTGCCATTTTATAGTTCATTCTGTGATGTGAGTTCTGTGATTGTTCTTTCTGTGATGTGAGCTCTGTGATAGTTCTTTCTGTGATGTGAGTTCTGTGATTGTTCTTTCTCTGATTTGAGCTCTGTCATAGTTCTTTCTGTGATTGAAGCTCTGTGATAGTTCTTTCTGTGACGTGAGCTCTGTGATAGTTCTTTCTGTGATGTGAGCTCTGTGATAGTTCTTTCTGTGACGTGAGCTTTCTGATAGTTCTTTCTGAGGAGGCCTGTGTTTGCTCTCTAATACTGTTAGCTGGCGCAGTGAAGTGCTACACAAGCTATCAGCAAGCGATCGAATAGCAATATGGATATCAGTGCCATCTCAGGCATGTTCCAACTTCTGGGTTGGGCTGCATACCGTCCTTTATACTAGACATTATTTTGCGTAACGTTGCAATACTATAAATCCCAATCGGGCCACTGTAAAAGTCACAGATCCAAAGATGAAGACATTGTTCTAGAAGTTCTGACTGCTCACCAATATAGACTCTCCGGTAACTCATCTGTGGAAAGTGAATTTCATGGTTTCTTTCACAGTTCACCAAAACTAGGGTCTCAACTCTGTGTTGAATTTTATGATTAGAGTGTGATTGCAAGGCATGTTTCCACGTTACCAGAGGCACATTTAAACGCAAACCGTTGCTCAGATTCAGAGGGCACAGGCCTGGTCTTGACTAAAACACAAACTTTTTCTGCTACTAAATTTTTTTGACACTTTCTTTGAACAAGGCATAACACTGTCTGGCTTCACAAAGTTTCACAAAGTCTCTTTGTGTCCATTTTTAAACATGATGGGGAAGAATTGGGCCTTTATATGAGGAAGGTTGTGTGTTTATACAACAGCACCAGCCCCAGAAACAAGAGAAAGCCCCCATTGCTGCCGATGGATGGGGGAAAGACTTGGAGTGGAGGCCAGGGAGGAGAGGTGGAGGAGGTGTGGAGGAGGGAAACTGAGAAAGGAGTCCTTTGAGTGACAGTAATTTAGGAATATGCGCTTTTTATGATTTTCCTGCTTTAAGGAAAACATACAGAGTTATGGGCATAGCGCTTAGGTCCAAATCAAAGTATATTTTTTCTAGATTTTGTGTGTAAGGGCTATACATATCCTCTCTACGTGTGTGCGCGTGACTCTACGTGTGTATGTGTGTGTTTGTGTGTGTGTTTTATGCCTTACATAGCCTCAATTTAAGGAAAAATAATTCTGTATAACTTCCACCTGCAACCCAATGAAGGGCTTACAACCTGACAGGTAGGATAAGTGATATATAAGGAACAGTACTTTCAAGCCTGCTGACAGATTAAACACAATTTGCAGTACAAAAGCCCTGTATAATCCTACAGCAAACTCAAAATCACTCAAACAGTGCAAATACAATTTTCCAAAACCACCGCCAACCAATGTTCACACTGGGTAACGTGTAAGAACGAGATGCTTCCTTCACAACTCTACTGATTGATTTATGTTATGTCATCTGCATCAAGGCAGTGCAAGAAATGAGTAGGACCCCTTTTGGCCCCCTCGCCTTAGACTGCCTCGGCCTCGTGCATACAGCACTCAGCCTCGTGCATACAGCACTCGGGGAGGCTTGAGGTTTTGGAAGTTTCAAAACCACAGTGACCTTTTTTCTCCCTACACTTAATTTCTGGACTCCGCCACCCCCCCTCACCACCCCAGAACGAGACACTGGATGAATTACTCTTAGTATGAAGGCCCCCTTGTTCACTGAGAATAATAAAGAAGTTAACCCTGGTCTGGTAACAGAACGTCTACATAAATACCCCTGAAGCGTGTGTGTTTGGGCTGGTTGGCTGCACTAGGACTGGTAGCTGGCAGATATGAGAGCTAGCGGCAGAGAGGTGAGAGAGGAGACTGTCTTTTTTCTCCATGATGGATGAGCCTGTTAGCTATTCGGAGTTAGCCCGGGTGTCGCCTCACACCTCGCAACCAGCCTCTCGTGGCAGACATCTGTTGATTATGGCGGGGGGGAAATGAATGGAGGATAAATGCAGTGGTTCTGAGGGTTTGGACATTGCTAAAGGGTTTGCTTCAGCATTACCATTGGTTATGCCTTTCAATTCCAGCGTGACATATGACAAATAGACACAACTCAAGAGATATAGTATCTACGGTATATTATACTGCTGTAGGTCACAGCAGATTAGAGGGTTGACTAATGTTTCTGTTGTGTTCCTTCGCCCATCTTAATCTTGTTTTTTAATTGGCCAGTCTGAGACATGGCTTTTTCTTTGCAACTCTGTCTAGAAGGCCAGCATCCTGGTTGCCTCTACACAGTTGACAATGTGACCGATGTTTTGTGGGTACTATATAATAAAGTTTTAAATAAATAAATACAACTTTTGAACCATACAGACCTTTGGGTCCCCACATGTACAGATGGCCCTATATCACACACACAGCCCCTCGCGAGGAGAGTCCTCCCGATTCCCTCATCTTTCTGCAGTTTATTAATAGGACTTGTTTGGTCAGAGATGGGTGAGGGGAACAGGGGGAAGGTCTGAGGAGTGGGTTCATAGATAGATGCTTTTCCTTCCTCCAGTCGTTCCTCCTTGTGGCCTGAACCCCTCTACCCCCTCTAACCCCTCTACCCCTCTACCCCCTCTACCTGAACCCCTCTACCCTAGTCTGGCTGCAGTGCATCCCTGGGGCTTTACAAGATGCCCGGCCACAGCGTGACTACCATACAGATACTATATCTATCTCTGTGCTGTCGTACCACTTCTGCGCTGGTCAGTTTATGCCTGGCTGAACGGGAGCGGTCAAGGTCCTTGGTTTACCTTTGAAGCAAGATGGAGGTATGTCACAGTGCCTTGGAGGAAACTACATGGGAAGACTTTTGGGGAATCCAATATACCTTGCTTGGTCTTGGTAGTTTAATCTCCTATGACACTAGCGAAGCCTGAGCCATAGAGCGTAGGGGTGTATGCCAAATAAACTGTTTGTCACTAGACTTATGGAAAAGATTGGAACATTTTGCTTGAAATTATGGAATGTTATTTGCACATATGATAAGCACAGCAGTGTAAACCTGGCAATTAGCGTGGAGAAAAAGTGTTTAAATGCACATCACAAATGTCCCCCACTAATGCCCCCATAAATACCCCACACAAATGCCCCACATAAAGACCCCCCACAACTGCCCCCCACATATACCCCCGCAAATAACCCCCTAAAAATGCTCCCCCACAAATGCCCCCTTCACAAATGCCTTCCACAAATGCCAGGGATTTCTTATTTCACATAGATTCGCATGAGTTGCTAAAATTTGTAGGATTCCACTTTGCTGAGTAAAAGTGGATTGAAAAACAACAAGAAGGAAAATGCTTATCAGAAGTAGGAATTTATAACATGCAACTGAAGATACGACAGTTGAACAGCCTTTCACCAGGCAAAAACTACTGGGATGGAGTCCCTGATATTTAATATGTCCCACATAATGACCTATGACATCACCTATTAGGGAATCTACTGCAACTGTAAAACACCCTTCATAAACATCTATACCTTTAATCTCTACAATGTGTTTTTTGTGGGTGTTGGAACCAAGATTTACCCGACGGAGCATAACGATAACTTCACTAGATCAGTAAGAAGACATTCGATTGTCACGCGAGCGGCTTGCATGTCAACCATTCAAAGAAAAATGATCAAATATGTTCAAAGTGAAATGGCGTCCTTTTTCATTAGAAACTGGACAGTACGTGCTCAAATAGTACAGTGGCCTGGTTTTCCCATGTGTGTTGCCAGGTTGGGTGTATAAATAGGTGGGCTGTTTGTGTGCCCATGGGGCCTGGGTGGGGGGGGGGGGGCTGGTCATGTGTGTGCCTGGGGGATGTGGCTGACATGCTGGGGGAGGGGGAGCGGACCGGCGGTGCTCTCTCATGTGCTGAGACCCGAGAAGCCACCCCGGGAAGGTGGTGAAGGGTGGCCAAAAGGGCACGGATTCCGGGTATTTGGGTGATAATTGAGGTTATTGGGCAGCTATTCACAGCCTTGATGTGGCGGTAACTTAAGAGGCTACGTGTGACGGAGAGTGGGACCGACCGGGACTCTCTGATGGTTGTGGTTCTGAGGGGTGACTGGAGCATCGTGGGGTTCAGGCTAGGAAGCACCACCTCTGTTGAGTCGGTAACCACATGTGGACATTACCTGTCCACTGCTCTGTGTCATTCCCTACGAGTCACTCCTCCTCAGGGTTGTAGTGAAGCGAAGAGAGGAAAGAGGTATGTTACTGTATGAGGTTCACGGGGTGTTCATTCACGCTTTGGGGTGTTCATTCACGCTTTGGGGTGTTCATTAACGCTTTGGGGTGTTCATTCACGCTTTGGGGTGTTCATTCACGCTTTGGGGTGTTCATTCACGCTTTTTTAATATGTCGGGAGATATTCAAGCAGTGAGTGACAGGTCATGAGTAGATGGATGGAAAATGCTCATTTAAAATTGCATTGGTAAGTACTGTAAGTACTGTCCCTGACTTTAAAGGCTACGTTCACTTCGAGTCCCGTTTTACCACAATCTCAGGCTTGACACTTGAGCAGTTTAGACCTGCACTCCAAACTATAGAAAAATTGTAACTAAGCCTAGTGTTCACTAGAACAAAGGATGCAGAAGAATAAAACAGTCTTCAGTTATACAACCTTGGCTCGCAGAAATGTGAACAATCCAAGATTGCGAGTTTCTAAAACATATTCCCAGGTATACTTCCCCTTTCTCCTTTATGCGTTACCTTTAAACTCTTACAAAACCTCTCAGACCCTTCTTTTTCTCCCGGCAACCATTCGACCGTTCTAAATACCCTCAAGGCACGCGATCACACAGAAGGATTGCTTTCCATCGCATTGCTCCCCCAGGACTAATGAAAGGAGACGCGTGTATGCCCAGAAGGTTCCGCTTTCAAAACATAAAGAGATGGTTAACTCAGGCAAGTAGAGTTATTCAGCATTAGGCTCTCCTTTCCTTCCTCTACTATATCCACCACAGACCACATGCATAGCATACATACAAGCAATCACAAATCACATGCACACAGGTATGCATACACACACACATACACACACACTCAAACACACACATAGTATCAAATGCATGGACAGGTAGTGCATACCTCAGTGACGGACACACGCGATGAAATATCCTTTGTAATTCCAGTCAGACATTGCACATATCTTGACATTGTGTGCTTGGACGCTGTTATTTAGAACTGGCTTTTTTAAATGAATCCCTGATAAAACAGAGATATATAAATCCTTAAGAGACAGTGCCTTGCTTTGCCACCTTACATTCTATGCATTCTTCAGAGTTGTGTGTCTGTGAAGCCTGGGCCATTTGTGGGTAAAGGTCCCGGGGTTTGACTGCCTTGTCCTTGAGTTCCCTCCCCTCCAATGGACCCGGAGGAAAGTACGGGGAATAGGAAGCTGTTAGCTCATTCTGTCTACCTGCCACATAGAGTGCTGTGAAAAACATTATCTCTCCACACCACTGACAGATGGACACCACAGCTGGGTTGTGATGACGAAAGAATTTGTTCTTTTCGATTCGTTTAACCAAATACAGAATAACATCGTGGTTCAAAAAAACTTCTGAATATCAGCGGTGCAGCGGTCTGGCACGGCGGAGCGTAACCGTTCCTTTGTCACGTTAGAACTCACCCACAGGCAACATGTTTCTTGCAACGCGACATATAGGCCTGAACTGAGAGCTCCGTCTTACTCAAAGCTAAACAGGACGAAGGTGAGACTCGTGTCTGGGTGTCAGAGTCGCGGAGAAATTGGACTGTATGAACAAAGAGGTAATTGCGCGATCCAACTTTGAACAATACGCCATTGTGCTCGCTGCGAAACGCAGTATGGAGGCCCAGATGTAGTGCTTTAAGTGAGAGGTTTCTCTTATTACACCCATAACAACCTCAGACAGCCAGCGTCTCTGGGAGAAGATTTTTAGCCCAAGCTGTGGCCAGCTCTCCTATTGTTCTGCACGGTGTGTTTATGGTTTGGTGTCTGATATACGATAACCAGTAAGTAAGTCAGGATTATAATTACAAAGCCCACACGTTATATCATCCGATCACGGTGTGTAATACAAGCTAGCCGGTTTGTTTGAAGGCTAGTTATTACAAAGACATACAAAGTTCTGGCAATAGCAACCTAGAGGGACTGTGTGTGTGTGTGTGTGTGTGTGTGTGTGTGTGTGTGTGTGTGTGTTTGCCAGTGCAGTTGAGGTATTAGAATGGACTGGTCGGAAGTTAATTGGGTTTAGGTGACAGCCGTTTAGTCCCGTGTGTCATGTCTCGGTGTCTGACAGGGCCTTATCTTAAGGGTCTCTTGGAAATGGTATTACAAATTAAAATACTACGTCAATATTCTGTTTCACAGATAATGTTATGTACCTTCATAAGCTTTGTGTACTCTATATGAAGATAAGTATCGTTAAAATATCCTTCAATAAAATAAAAAGTCAAAACGAAAGTCAAGTAGCGAATGGTTCTTTTCTTTTTGCCTCGTGCGTCGGTGCTTTTTGGAAACGCTAACACAGCTGAAAGTATTACTACACCGTGACATGAAAGAACTCCATAGTTTCACACTAGATTTACAAAAAGCAACATGCAGATGTGGAACAAGATAACATCTCAGTGTCTGGAATGCACTTCCTCACTGGCTAGATGAATATCAAGCCTCTATTTGAACTTGATGGCAAGGTGAGGGCATATTTTAAACCAACTGCCACGTTTAATGAAGCACTGCATATTATTATTACACTCTCAAGTGATAATAAAGCTGCCACTGTAAATGTTGACAGCATTAAGTCATATCTTCAATTTAGCCTGGAAAGCCTCAGTATCCTAGATTTTTAACAACCAATGTTATGATTTCGGAACCTTTAGGATACGGTCCCAGTATAAACTGTTGGATCACACGGACTGGAGTCTTTTTTGGTCTTTCCGGTCTTTTCCAAGATTTTCGTTCTAAATGTGATTTCAATGCCTCGTGAGTAGTCCGCTATATTTTACTCAATGGAAAGATCAAACACTACTTTGAGCCATTAAGGGGATAATTGTAGGCTGCAATTCAGCCACTAGATGGTAACAAGTGCCTTTGTACCTGGTACAAAGGGAAAAGAAAAAGCATGTATGTATCCCACTGACCACTTCCTAAAAGCACTAAAACCATATTTCAGACGATACGTGTTTGCTAACACATGCAATACACGTTTTAAGTTGAAATATCGTATTCATCACAAATTAAAGCTTGCTTGTCGCGAGTGCGACATGCCACTCAAATATCGAACAGCAGAGAGAAAGTCCACACAAGTATAACTGTCCATTTGCACGTATAATGACAAATACTGAATGAAAAAAGATTTCTGTTAATCGAAAGTGAACAGTGTTCAGTCTGCACATGGTATCAAAGCATGGACTGGAAGTGTGGGTAGGCAATCGCCTGTTATACAAATAAATAATATGAAAACAGTAGCCTAAGGATCATGATTACTTGGTTTAACTGTAAGATCATCCCAACTTCACTCACTAATTCCCAAATATAGAAATGTTGAACACATTTACCGATGATCGAAGGTTTACATGTTCTTACAGACTCGTTTATAATTGCCTCTAAAATGCGTCCTTCATTAGCGAACGTGTGTTTTTATACTCGGTGTACATGAACATCACATCTGATCCTTTTCAGAGTTGAACTAAATGTTCATGAGACCAATTAGAGAAAAAACGATCCGAATTAGGCTGAGTGTGTAAGTGGGGCAATGAAGACGCTTTTGGGTCGATCAGTGCGGGGCGGTGCGAGATGGAATCGTTCGCGTCATGGAAGAGCCCCCCCTTGCATTGGTTAAGAGCCGTGGACCCGAGAAGAGAAAGTTCAGTGTTCTCAAGCGATGAATGGAGATCTGTTATCCGAGGTAGAGTAATACATGAAGATATACTGATCCAAACATCTGTACGGATTCTGCTAAAAACTGTCTTTATTAAAACTGAAGGAGTCAAGGATAAACAACACTTTCGCAAATTACGTTCTTTGCGGACTTCGATTTAGATATTTAACTGTGCTGTGCTCCTTTGGATACCGAGTCGTCTTTTTATTGCGAATATCAAATTTCGGAGAAACGTTATTTTATAAAACGACCAGGTAATGCAACGCTTTACCTATGGAATTACGTTTTTTTATATATTTCACCTGTATATACGTTCTGTAGCGACAAGAAATGCTTTTGTAATATCGGATTTATAACGCACATTTTGGAACTGCGGTGAAAGAAAAACATGGAAATAGCCAACCTTCTCGAATTTACATTTTCGGTCTGAACTAATTCAACTTGTCCTTGCACTAAGCATATGAATGGGGGGAAAAGCATGGAGGGACCTCCTTTGAAGATACTGATTTCTCTCTGGTGTCAGCTGCTGGTAGCCGCCTACAGCTTGGAGATAGGAGCCTACGACCTGGAACGAGGCAGACCAGCCAAATGTGAGCCCGTGGTAATCCCCATGTGCCAGGGCATTGGCTACAACATGACCAGAATGCCTAATTTCATGGACCACGACAATCAAAAGGAGGCCGCCATCAAGCTGAATGAGTTTGCCCCTCTGGTGGAGTACGGCTGCGACGTGCACCTGCGTTTCTTCCTGTGCTCCCTGTACGCGCCCATGTGCACCGATAAGGTGTCCACCTCCATCCCGGCCTGCAGGCCCATGTGCGAGCAGGCCCGGCAGAAGTGCTCTCCCATCATGGAGAAGTTCAACTACGTGTGGCCCGACTCGCTGGACTGCTCCAAGCTCCCGACCAGGAACGACCCCAACGCGCTGTGCATGGAGGCCCCGGAGAACGACACGAGGACGGAGGTGAAGAAGGGGGAGGGCATGCTCCCCGTCCCCCCCCGACCCAGGCAGCCGGGCGGCAGTGGCGGGCGCTCCGCGGGCAGCCCGGGCTCCTGCGAGAACCCGGGGAAGTTCCAGTACGTGGAGAAGAGCCAGTCGTGCGCCCCGCGCTGCTCGTCGGCGGTGGACGTGTTCTGGTCCAGGCGGGACAAGGACTTTGCGTTCATCTGGATGACGGTGTGGTCGACCGCCTGCTTCGTCTCCACGGCCTTCACCGTTCTCACCTTCCTCCTGGACCCCCACCGCTTCCAGTACCCCGAGCGGCCCATCATCTTCCTCTCCATGTGCTACAACGTCTACTCCGTGGCCTTTGTCATCCGCTCGGTGGCCGGCGCGGAGAACATCGCCTGCGACCGCGAGAACGGCGAGCTCTACATCATCCAGGAGGGCCTGGAGTCCACGGGCTGCACCATCGTCTTCCTCGTCCTCTACTACTTCGGCATGGCCTCGTCCATCTGGTGGGTCATCCTCACCCTCACCTGGTTCCTGGCCGCCGGCAAGAAGTGGGGCCACGAGGCCATCGAGGCCCACAGCAACTACTTCCACATGGCCGCCTGGGGCGTCCCGGCCCTGAAGACCATCGTCATCCTCACCATGCGGAAGGTGACGGGGGACGAGCTGACGGGCCTGTGCTACGTGGGCGGCATGGACTCGGGGGCGCTGACCGGCTTCGTGCTCGTCCCCCTCTCCTGCTACCTGGTCGTCGGCACCTCCTTCCTCCTCACGGGCTTCGTGGCGCTCTTCCACATACGCAAGGTGATGAAGACGGGCGGCAGCAACACGGAGAAGCTGGAGAAGCTCATGGTGAAGATCGGCGTGTTCTCCATCCTGTACACGGTGCCCGCCACCTGCGTCATCGTATGCTACTTCTACGAGAGGCTCAACATGGACTACTGGAGGTCCCGGGCGCTGGAGATCGGGTGCGCCTCGTCGCCCGGCCGACGGAACGAGGACTGCGCCCTGGTGGAGTCGGTGCCCACCATGGCCGTGTTCATGCTGAAGATCTTCATGTCCCTGGTGGTGGGCATCACCAGCGGCGTGTGGATGTGGAGCTCCAAGACCCTGCAGACCTGGCAGGGCCTGTGCAGCCGGAAGCTGGCGTCGGACCGGGCCGGCAGGAAGCCCTGTGGAGGGGGGAGCTGCGGCAGCACGCACTGCCACTACAAAGCCCCCGCGGTGGTGCTCCACATGGCCAAGACGGACCACTTCTCAGACAGTCCCACTCACGTCTGACACGCAGACGGCGGCTTTACGAGTACGCGCGTCTCATTTAGGGGGGGGTCCGTCTGGACGCGTGACGGCGCTTGGTGTAAAATGTCAAATGTTGAATCTGATCGAGAGGAGGAAAGGAGGGAAGTTACAATTGAACTGTCACTTGTTGCTTTTCTGTGGGAGAAAGCACTGACTACAGCCAACCTATTTCATTATCGATGCGTTAAAGGAGATATTCGGTATTGTTTGCCATAAACACACAACATATATGGACTGTATTTAATAGACATGCTAAACTGTAATTCAGAAAGTGGCTTGTGTGGACATTTTAATTGAGAGAAATTATTCTCCTTTGAACTGGTCATAAATAACTTTATAAATATGTTTAAATGTTAAATAATCTATTTATTGTATATATTTAAGTGTACTTTATTTTCTCACAAGTTTGATTGCCGTGAATGTGCATCCATAAGGCTGAAGTGTAAACTCTTAGGAACCAAGGAAAATAAAGTGCCTCATATGAAGTTCTAAAGAATAATAAAATGTACGAAAACTGGTGGGTTTTATCCTGGTTGCTGATTGAACGAGCTGCGTTCCCAGACATTTGTCTTCGATGTCACACCAATGTTGCCTGCCGCATTTCCATCATTTAGAATGTTATCCACTTTGCAAAAAACATATTATGTCTTGGCTAGCACTACCACTGAAGTTAATTTAAGACTAAATGTGGGACGGTCTGATCTCTGAATCAGTTGCTTGTTTTGACGTGACCGAGTTAGCGGAAGTTTGCTAACTGGCAGGTGACAACAACGTTAGCCAGCCTGCATGACAATCCACAGAAAGGACAACCAGTCCTTTCACATATCAATTATGTAAGCATCCCCCCCCCATCGGACTGCGTTGCTTGGTGTGAGACCGCATGAGTGTTTGATGTAGTAGTGCATGAGTCTGTTGCAACACGACAAACATTTCTAATAGCTTTTCTTTGTTTTTAACCTTTGTTTAGAGTCTATTCGCTAATAGGTGAAATCGTTAAATTGTATGCACTTATTAAAAGCATCGTTACATTGAAAGTATGATATTTTATAATGCAACAAACCAATAGGCAGAGACGAATTCTAATACAGGTCTTATACTGTATGCATAATATGGAATTGATTCGTCAAAATGTTTTCATAAAAGTGCTTTCGAAAAGTGCCCAGGCCCACACACCTTTTATACATTTGGTTTTACATTACAGTCTTATTCTGAAATGGATCAAAAGAAATCCTAAATCATTCGTACAAAAAAAATCCAATAATAACCCCTGTGGTTGTCCTGTTGGAAAGTTAACTTTAGCTTTTCAATTATTTGTTATTGGTCACGGTTTATTTGCTATAATTCAGTTATGTTAATCGGTTAATATTTCACTTAAAATAGAGAAGTGTATAGGAGACTTTGTTGCAAAAAAAATGCATACATACTGGTTAATCATTTACCTTAATAATAAAATGTTACATTTTTCGCAGAACTTCAATAACAGCATTATATGTTAGAGTAGTTGATTGAAGCGAACTGTTGACTCTATTTTGCATCAGGTCCGAATCCCAATGCCAAAATGCGAAAACCGCTTTTTAAAAATGCCCTCAATACTATACAAAGACAAGCAAGAACCATCCGACTTTTGATTGCCACAAGTCTTATCTGATGCTGTTGGCTACTTCGTAGCTTACGTTGGTCGCAAGACATTACTGGCCACCATTTGTTTATGTTTTTATTGTCCTCTCCATTTGCTGCTTCGCTTGCTTTGGCTCTGGTTTCTCTTTGGTGGGAATTTGCGCGCCTAATGTTCAACTTGATATGCTGCATACGAGCTAGGTCCCGCGGGACACTCAAATCCTCAAAGAGAATTGTTGATGAATAGAGTGACAATCTGTGGCAAGTATCAATGTCCGTGTCGCCCTCTTTAAAATTAGAGAAAATCAGAGAAATATATTTAATTCATGGTGGCGCTAATCCTTTCCCCGAACTACTAGCCTTTGTGCCCCCTCTCGTTCCTCCATTCCGTTTGATCCCCATGCAAATACACAGTACTTTGATCCAGGAGGACGAATTTGAAGTAGGCCAGATCTCAGCACTAGTCCAACAGTTAGCATCTAATTTGCGTGGAAACCAATTTAAGATGTATATATTTTTTTCTTCTACAGAACATTTCACAGATTTCATAAAGAATCCTACATTTCGATTATTGCATGGTATTGCCTCAATTATTTCCTTATGTTGGCAGCAACTCTGCAGGCCTATAGATTACACACACACGCTTACATCTGAATTATAAGCACACATGAATATAATCATTTGTTTCACAGCAGACTTGTATGGATTTATGTTGTTTGACGTTGGATGTAATCATGTAATTTAGTTTGCGTCAGGCATCATGGTGATGGCATGGTACGTTCTGAGGACCAGGGGGTACTTTCACATGAAAACATCACAAACAGGTTTTTTCTCACCAATTTCTTGATATGAAATTTGTAGTTAAGGTCCTGCCTCATTGCAGAAACTACCGATGGACTCGGGACAGTCGATGTCGAGACAAGGATTCCTGACCCATCTGATGCCGTTCTGGCTCCTATCATGCCACCTGCTCAACAAGAAAGTTCTACTGTAATTATTGTATTACTGTAATTCATACACACCTGAAGGAACACATTACCTTTCACTTGATTGAGCTCACAGGCGGAAAAGCTGCCACAATAAGTTGCTTAAGCGCAACCAGGCAAATCAGCCATACTCAATTACTAACCCTGTGAAACCCAGACGGGTTTGACCAACAACACCAGCCTCTCGGGACCCCTGGCCAAATCCACAAGCAGGATTCAAACCCGATCTCGCAATAGCGGTGCTAAATGTGAGGCCGTTTCTTTACCACTACACAAGTTCTTTTGTAGCCTTTGTACAACTCTGTGAACTAAACAACTGCCATAACTTTTTGGACATGTCCAAACAAAAGGGATTTACTAAGGAAGGAAACATAAATGGGGTTAGCATGTGTCCATTGATTATAGATTAAATACAATATGTCGATCACAACATATTGTGGAGGAACATTGTAGGGATTGACCCCATGGTTTGCTAGAGATGCCATGTCCTTTAGCAACATACATGGGGCCAACAGTGTTAAGCTGAATTAAAATACAAATGAACCAGAAAAGTAAGGTGACAGCAAGCTAATGAGTAATTACATACTATCCAGGACACATCATTCAGACATAAATGACCTAAACAGAAACCGAGACACACATCGTTCGTAACACCGGCCCTCCACACACACACACACACTACCCTCGCAAAAATGCCCAATTTCAAGAGTGACTAGGCTTTGCCTTGGTCGAAAGATTTTGCTTGGCCTGGGCTTTTCCTAAACAAAAAGAGTCAGGGGGTCAATCGACGTTACTATCTTTTTCTGTGAGGCGAAACGTATTCACAGGCAGTGCCTTTCTCTGGAAATGACAACGTTAAAAAAGTTTAAGAGGCTTAAAAAACTATCGACTTAGGTCTCTGTCTACTTTTGCTGAAACCTTGCAGGGTTTTGACTCTGAGACTCCAGACAAATGGCATACGGGCTAAGATTTATCTTTGATAAAGAGTGGGTACAATAAGTAGATGGTGTCTATTTAATTGTCTGAGTGCTCAGTATGAATAGAAATCCGCCCGTCTGGTCATGCCTCTGATTGGAGCGGTGATCGTTATGGCACCAAGGCCCCTCCCCCCCGGTCCTAAATGGGGAGGGGGAGAAACGAATCCCTCATTAATGTGCACTGCTACCACTCCCCCAGTCCCCTTAAGCGCTATCCCTTTCCTGGGCCGTTTTGATGTGTAAATGAGCTCATTGAAAACCTGCAGGCCCTAAAGAGATGCTTTCCGTGAAAATGCCCCGGTCCAAGAGTAGCAGCCGAGTTCACACAGCTCAGGCCCTTCGCTGCGGGCCTCCCACTGAGCTCTTACTCTCCCGGTTCAACTCCGTCTGTCTGTATTAAGCACACAGGAACATGACAATTCACCCGAAGCGGCCATCATTCAGTCTACATTGTAACCTAAACCTCTGATGATGAAACTCAAGTGAAATCAGTACTTTGAATAATTTTATTTAGCTAAGGCCACGGATGCCAATTGTGATTTCTTTTTATTTCTTGGTTTCTTTATAGTTTTTGATTTCCTTTTTTTTGGTGCGTTTCATGCTTTATCGCTGTGCGGCAGGGCGCGTGATCCTGCTGAAAGAGGCCACTGCCGTTAGGGAACACCGTTGTCATGAAAAGGTGTCCCTGGTCTGCCACCCTGTTGAGGTAGGAGGCACGGGTCAAATCGATGTCCACACATGACCCAAAGGACTCAAAGGACCCACACCAGCGTGGCATCCCACAATGCATCCCGGTGCCATCACGTCCCAGAGTAAATGGCCCAAACCATCATAGTTCTTTTCATCATTACACACCCCCAACACTCAACATCTTGTTTGTAGTGCCAATATAAACAAAGGGTGGTAAGAAGGTTGTTTGCTACTGTATTCAAGTCTGATGGCAGGCTGTCTCAATTGGAAGTGCAGCACACTATTGACTGACCGCAGTGTTAGGGTTAGGGTTAGTACGAAGATCAAGGCACGATCAATGCTTTTGGTAGGTGGTCTAAAATGAAACGATGTGGACATTCCTTATATTCATTGGGGGCTTAACCCGCAGACTTGACATATGTTGCTGTCAGGGGATTGCATTTGTATTGTTCCCACCAAATATCTGTTCGAATGAATGAAGACATTTCCAACAACATGTTTTCTGCTTGCAAAATGTGGTCCCCTATCATTCTAACCTATTAAAGGTTAGTGGAAGGTCATTGGTAAATGCCCAATGCATCTGTGCCGCTGTACTCAACCCTTTGCCTAATTAGCATGTGAAAGGCTTGAAATAGGACCCTCTCTGCTCTATTAGGTAGGTAATTCTCCTTTCATGATATGGGTATCAGTGAAAGACTATTATCACCATTACCATAAGATTAACTTATGGTCTTCAGAACCTGCTATGCTGGTGGTGATGATCTTAAACCCAGCAAAGGCAAAACAATAGTCACAGGCATTACAAGCTTTCCTGCTTGTGTTTAATGTTTAAAAATCTAAATAAGGTTTGATGTATGATGATACACTACAGCTAGTTGAAATCCGTAGACCTGGGCTTACTGGAAAAGTAACGGCAGATCGCTCTTTAGTTGGATTTGGTATTAAGTTCAAAGCAGTGGGAATTTTCCAGTGTACTGAATTACATTTTTCTCTTTGATCAATAACTCAGAGACAGAACTCTGAAAGGGGCTCATCCCTTTTCCTCCTGCCTCTGGAGTGTTTGGATGAGTCAGAGACGAGAGTAAGACTCCGCTCCTCTTGCAGTGAAGATGCTAACAAACCAATATAAATGCTGTAAAGGTGCCTACAAACCAATAGCGTCGCTGTGAAAATGCAAACAAACCAATAGCATCGCTGTGATCACGCCTACTTGCCTTTGCCACTCTGCATTTTCCTCAGATACATTCATTGCATGCATGTTATTTCAGCATTAAATATATTCAGTCTCTTTAAGGTTTGGCGGAAAAGCCAGGAATGATAAGCATTTCTTTGAGGGTCCAAAAATCATGTCGCCCCCTTTCATTGGGTTGTTTTGTTACCCCAAAGATCAGAGGCTTGGGATTATGAAGGTCAGGCATTTGAGAGAGAGAGACCCCTTTTATAGCTGCCATTTTGAAGTGGTTGCTAGGCAGCACCGCTCTCTAATCTCCCGTAGTCTCCCTCGAGAGGAGAAAAACAGAGCAGGCGCTACAAAAGACAATCAAAACAAAAACAACAAAGAACACGAAACCTTGCTGCATTTGCCCTGCTTTATAGACACTTGTGAAAGATGGGATATAAGAGTCTGAATGGCGGCTCAGTCCAGGCCTGTCCCCCCTCAGTCCCTAGGGAAAGGGAAGGCAGGTATTTGTCAGTTGCACATGAGGGCAAACGGAAATTTTCACATTTAACCCCTTCAAAATCGGAAAGGTGCTGGGGTCTGCTACAATGGGCAGCCGGGGAGGGATTTGATTGAAATTCCTCTATTAGGGACAGAAAGACAGATGTTTTTCGCCTTTTATTTTATTAGTGATTTGATAGAGCAACTTGTTGGTTACAAGCTAGTCAGCTGCTTTAACCACTTGGCCCTCTGCATTTCTATTGACCCACAACCCAACCCAATACATTAACCTGAAACAGGGGGTGAAAACAGAGGCCTTTGAAAATGTACTACCCCCTACCCAAGGGCATACCTTAGTGTCTAACCTTTAGTGTCTAAGTCCTTAGTGTCTAAGTCCTTTGTGTCTAACCTTTAGTGTCTAAGTCCTTAGTATCTAACCTTTAGTTTCCAAGTCCTTAGTGTCTAACCTTTAGTGTCCAAGTCCTTAGTGTCTAACTTTTAGTGTCTAAGTCCTTAGTGTCTAACTTCTAACTAAAAATACAAGACATGCAGCCTAACCATAACCCTAACCCATGCAGCAGCCATTAGCTCAAAACACTTGTCCCACACTAGTGTCGGGGTAAACCACTAGTGTCTGGGTAAACCACTAGTGTCTGGGTAAACCACTAGTGTCTGGGTAAACCACTA
>JACXGK010008723.1:0-21682 GCA_016801125.1 Novumbra hubbsi | reverse complement strand
ACTGGGCAGAGTGGGTTATGGACTGGGCAGAGTGGGTTATGGACTGGGCAGAGTGGAGTTAAGGATCTGTAGCCTGCAGATGCCCTATCAAATGTGGTTCAGATATTTTAAATTAGGGTCTGATTGTCTCAACTGTCGTTGTGCCATGAAACATGTTGTTCATGGTGCATTTGTCAGTGAAGGCTACAGTTTCTTTTGAGAGGGAAAAGTATTAAAACCAAAGGAGCACTGCAAACAGTGGGATCAGATGTTTGGTGGTTTCTGCACAGTGGTCGTCAGGAAAGTCTTTGCGTGAAATAAAGTGGTCTAATTTCGATAAAAGCATGGAAAAAAGAAAATGCATGAAGGATATTCAGCAGTGTTGAATTACGGCAACGACGTGCTGGCTGGAGGGAGGGATGAAAGACCTCCAGAAGTCAAACCTAAAAACGTTTGTAGATGCGGGGTGGAACCCCCAGCACAGGGCCTTGATGGAGCTACTGCTGGGGATGGTTCCTGGAATAGGAAAGAGCTCAATCCAGCTCAGCAGTCGACCCAGGCTGGGGCTTAGGGAGCTCCCGCAGAATCCCCTCAGTCCACCATGGATCAGTGCGGTTGTCAACGTGGAGGCCTGTGTCGAAACCCAAAGTCTACTCCCTGATAACCGATCCAAGGCCAGGGTCCCGGAAGGCCGGCGTGGACGAGATATCTGGATCATGGGGCTGGCTTCCCTTCCAGGTTGAAGAAAAACACACTCAGAGCATCCGTGTCTGTCCGAACGGGGGTACATGCTTTATTGAGCCCAAACCTGCCCGGATCGTAACGTGGAAAGACCTTGGTGGTTTGTGTGAACCCCTCAACTCGAGTCCGGCCCGAGAGTTAGAACGCCTCCAATGTCCTGCTTACAATTGTTTGCTTACATGCTTAAAACAACATGTCCTCCAAAACGCATCACGGATCTGGATGACAATTGATAAATAATAATAATATTGATCTGGAACAAACACAATAGGGTTAAACCAGTGAACTTCTGAAACCCTCCAAATAACACACACTGATAACAATTTCATTGCTTGGCCCCCTAATACTGTCTGTCTTTTGTGAGCTTCACAATCAGTGTCAGATACTTATAGACAATAATATAGATAAGATGGATATGGATATGGATGGATGGATATGATGCACGGTAAATGTTCATATAGGTCCTGGATAGGATCTGTGCAATGGGTTGTGCCATTTAGTTTTCTGGGTGTACTAACCCTTTAACACCAACCTGTCTGCTCAGTCATAAACTTAACACAGCGCACACATTCGCACATTGGAATAATGAGAAGATATGCCATCCTGCAGAGTTGACATCTACTGAGAACTTCATGTCTCCACCTTCATAAACAGCACAGAATGTACATTAGTTCAAAAAGGCCAAGGCAGCGCTTTACAAATATAAGAGCATCAACAAACTATGGTTTGTACATACGCTATTTTAAATCCACACCAGTAAAACTTGTCACTTAAATGCGTTGTGTGGCAGAGCTCCTATTTGAGTTAAAAGCAAATTGCAAATAAGATTGTTCAGCATTTCTATGTACAGGAAAACCTGTTGGCATACAAAGTTTCAATACGGCCAGCTTGGGTTCAAACGGATGAGATAGCCTGACCTAAAGGTGCTACATTACCTAGAAGGTTTGTTGTTCAACATCTCTTTAGTGGACCAGCAACCAGGCACTAGAAAATCATTCAGGAAAATAGACAGAACAAATTCTCACTATGAATCGGACCTTGGCGAATGACCACTCCTTTAGGGTATATGAGTTTCAGTCCACCGTCTACAATCTGGTGTCAGTCCACCGTCTACAATCTGGTGTCAGTCCACCGGCCACAATCTGGTGTCAGTCCACCGGCCACAATCTGGTGTCAGTCCACCGGCCACAATCTGGTGTCATTCCACCGGCCACAATCTGGTGTCAGTCCACCGGCCACAATCTGGTTTTAATCCACCGGCCACAATCTGGTTTTAATCCACCGGACACAATCTGGTGTCAATCCACCGGCCACAATCTGGTTTTAATCCACGGGCCACAATCTGGTGTCAGTCCACCGGCCACAATCTGGTTTTAATCCACCAGCCACAATCTGTTTCTCAGCGACTGAGTTTGAAATGAACATCGTTCACAGAGACGGAGGAGGAGCGTTCCAGAGCCTCAAGAGGATATTCGACCCCTTTGGGATAAATTACGGATGAGACGTTTGGGTGATCTGGAAGGCAATCAAAACAACTCCCACCCTTCAGCATGACTGGAGCATCCACCAGAGAAGAAGACAGGCCATCTCTGCTATATCATAGACATGAGTGGTTGCTCGTCAAAAAAATCTCTCCAGGGACAGATTCACCTCTCCATTGGCTAGTCACATTCAAGTTTGTCTTGAGATCTATTTCCAACCCGGCTCTCAAACCAGTTGATAAAATCAATACATCTCGGTTCCTTGACTGTCTCTCTCTGTTACCCGTCTCTGACTTTATTGTAGATCTGTACTTCAGAGCACCTTGAAGTAACAACAAACTGGATGTTTGCGTAGAACCATTACGGTGAGGACTCTCAACCTTGACACTTTTATCAGTCCTCAGAAACACACTGTCTGAGCTGTTACCTGGTCACTGCAACTACAACACATCTTTTTCCATCAGTACGTACTGAATAACCTATGTATGACGAACAGCTATATGTTAAGCACCTTATCCATCTATGTGCACTGTATAATGTAATATGATGAACACCAACATGTTAAGCACCTCATCCATCTGCATGTATGTTCCACCTCATGTGGAGTGATTTATTGATCTCTCGACGATTCTTTTACCTGGATAAATAAAGTGAATGGGAGAGGGTCTAGAGGTTTAAAATAATTGATAAGTCAGACAGCAGGACAATCATTATCTTTTTACAAAATGGAAAATCTTTTTTGCCGATGCAATTATTGATCCTTTTGATTAAGAACCTTCTTGATTTAATTGTTCTCTGATGAAACACAATTTCACACATAGGATGTAGACAATGTTGTCAGATGCCAAAGCTCATGGACCACATAACATAGACACGATGAAGCCACAGCTCTCCGTCATGGGTCAGAGTAATTATATCCACACACAAACATCACCCCCTCACGGGATGATAAAATCTACAGACCCTGATCAGATATAATATACACACTGAACAAAGTGGACTGATCTGATTACATGTGACATGGAGGTAATGGCCCCTCAAATTATTTCCTTGAACCCAATTAGCATCTTAGAGCTCAATTTATTTGTTTGATGTGGACACTCACCCCTCTTCCCCATAATGTGCCCTCGACTCTCCCCCCTCCTCACCCCCACCTCCTATTAAACCACAACCACCATCCTAACCCAGACTGCCAAATGGGATACTATGCCCTATCTAGTGCACTACTTCTGACACTGTTAAGTTGTCTGTTTATAGGAAACAGAATGCTAGCCAGCTACGCCCCCTTCATCTCCAGACACCCTGACCCTGTCTGACCCCGCCCCAACAGAGAGGAGTTGAGAGGAGCAGAAAGTTGAGAGGAGGGTGGAAAGAAACTGATAAGAGGACGGACGAGGATGGAAAGGAGGATGGAGAGGAGGAGCGTGGAAGGGAGTGGCTAGGAGGAGAAGAGGAATTAGAGAGAAGGACAGACAGAAGGCAGGGAGGATTAAAGAGGAGAGGGGCATTGAGAGAAGCAACCGAGAGGCGTAGAGAGCAACAAGCAGAGTAGAAGGACAGAAGAGGAGAAGAGATGAGGAGTGAGGAGTATTAAGAAAGGAGGTTTTGTCGGGCAACAGTACATCTGGTCACAATTGATACTGTGGCTATAGCAGCGTAAGGAGGACATTCAAAGAATACAGGACACGTCTCCTGTCATCTGGCTCCATGTCTGAGAGCTAGTGGGGGGGGGGGGGACCATTCCAGACAGAGAATATGTCTGAGATTCAAGAGAGAACTTAATCACCCATCTACCTGTTCCTCTCTATTTTGGAACACAATACTATGTGGAGAGTATTCTCATCAACACACAGATACGGCATAATGCGTCAGAGGAGAGAGATGATCTGAGAAAGAGAAATACACGTTGAACCACCAAAGATATTTGGATAATGAAACCTATTTTGGGCTTTTTTTATTCCTGCACATGATACAAGACTGCCTGCTTAAATTTGAGAGTTTTGATAAACTATGTAAAACTTAATGTAATGGTTGACAAGGCATAGACTCAAGCACATATACTTTCCCTGAATACTAACAAAAGAAGGAATACACAAGACAGAACAACCCCAGTGGTAACCCCAGTTCCTCTCCAGTGGTTACCCCAGTTCCCTCCAGAAATTCTCTCCAGTGGTTACCCCAGTTCATATCCAGTGGTTACCCCAGTTCCCTCCAGAGATTCTCTCCAGTGGTTACCCCAGTTCCCTCCAGAGATTCTCTCCAGTGGTTACCCCAGTTTCTCTCCAATGGTTACCCCAGTTCCTATCCAGTGGTTACCCCAGTTCCCTCCAGAGATTCTCTCCAGTGGTTACCCCAGTTCCTCTCCAGTTGTTACCACAGTTCCCTCCAGAGATTCTCTCCAGTGGTTACCACAGTTCATCTCCAGTGGTTACCCCAGTTCCCTCCAGAGATTCTCTCCAGTGGTAACCCCAGTTCCTCTCCAGTGGTTACCCCAGTTCCCTCCAGAGATTCTCTGCCAATGTCCTCTCTTGTTCTGTTTTTATAATTATGGCCTCTGGTTTGTGGGTTTTAGTGAATGTTATTGATGGGTTCAGAATTCAGTATCCACACACACACACACACAGTGCAACACACAAACACATGGTAGGAACAATTCTCCATCAGTAAGCACATTGCCTTCCCAGCCCACAGCTCTGTCTGGACCAGAAGAGTGCCAGAAGCTCTGGGTCGATACTTGACACTGAGACTGATGGCAGTTTGGTGCGTGTTCCTCCTCCACACTGTCTCTCACTCCTCTCCCTGGGTCTTAGCTGCGTTTTGGAGTTATTGGTTTAAAGTTGAGAGAAGTTGTGAACTATGAGATGCCAGAAAGTTTTGGGCTTTTGATGGGGAGGCGATTATTGGATAAGATATTTTTCTAGAAATTACAATTTGTAGATGATGTCCATGGTAACACCCTCTCTCTCTCTTTCTCTCTCTCTTCCTCTCTCTATGTCTCGCGCTCTCTTTCTCTCTCTATCTCTACCTTTCTTTCACCCTCCCTTCATCCTTTATTCAGACAGCTGAATCAATGTCTACAGTTTCTCAGAGCGACAGACATCTTTTCTTCTTTTCTCTCCTGTTGGTGAGGGATTCAGCAGTCAGCATGACTCAGGCTTACTGTAGCACCATCGATGAGATGAAGAGATCAGTGGAAAGCAGAAGATGGGTTTAGTAAGAAAGTTAGCATCATTGACCCACAGTCAAGAACATTTGATCTAATAGAATGGATATTCGTAAAATACGATTTTTGACAGGCCCACAGTGAGACTATTCAAATGTTATTAAATTATATTGTTGCCTGAATTCACTGCATAACATTTGCAGTAAAATGTTTTCTTGTCAGATTCAGGAGATACAGCTCCATGCTGGTAGCATAGCTAACATTCAGGAATCTGTGGTGGAGGTCAAAGGTGTTTATATTTGTAATGAAGTTGGCTGTTCATTTTGCTGCTCATATTTGATCTTTCGCATGAATTCATTTAGTATTGTATTGTAGGAGATAATCTTGTGCTGTATCACATATATTTTTAGATTGTACTGAAAATACGATAACAAGGAGATTATTCTAAAACCAAAGTCTGGTCTTGGTTCTTTGGTCACAGGCACATTAAATCATTTCTAAAGTTATGTTGAAGATTTTGCTAACAGAGGTGGAATGGGAATTATTTTTGTATTGTCAGTTAAGCTTATTCAACAACAAAATATTTCTACTTGGCTTTAAGTGTACGTAGTCCACCCACTATGTCATTATTGACTTGAATAAAGAGCCCTCTGCTCTATTCTATCAGTTTCTCTGGTAAGCGAAACATTCTTCTTCTCAAGGTCTTTTGGATGACTGTGTGTCAACCCTCTGGGTAGAAAAAACATAGAAAGATTTTACATAGATCTTAAGCTATACTATAAAAAATAGGACAGGGTGTTATGGCTCGGGCAGTGTGTTGTAACATCTATTACGTATATTTCAGGGTGTTTTCATTCTGCCAGTGAGTTTGAACAACTATTAGCTACAGTTCAGGGTGTGGTTTTTCTAGCAGTTAGTGCACTAGATAAACTATATTTTAAATTATAGGCTACTAGCCCTTTGGTCTTTACAACCCAGACAATCTCTTAGTGATTCTGCAAAGTTCTGTGTGTATTGGTGACAGACAAACTGAACATGGGAGACTGGCTTGTCTCTGATGAGAGGACTTGATGCCATCTGCTCCTAACTGAAAGACAGAAGGACAGTGACCGTGTTTAGAAGCAAAGACAATATAATTGTAAAAGAGTTTTCTTTGTTGGAGTTGATATAAACACCATATCTTGTTTCCAACCATAACAATAGGCTAGTTTTGAGAGACCTAAATACAATTCCTGGCATCTAGTGTTAAGATATTGTATTGGATACTGAGCTATGTGATACTCTCATCCACTTGATTTTTCACATATTATCATGGGTAAACGATACAATATTATTTTTGTATGTTATGATTGCATAGTTTTATGAGAGACAATCGCATGATAGGTATCAGATATATTTATTACTCACTGGTTCATTTGTCATACTAGAGAACTGAGTTTTCTTCTTAATTGATTTTGTTCAATAACCTGAAGCAGTGAGAATGTAACATGTTCTCCTCTGAATAAACAGGACTCTCTGAACTGGACAGATGTCAGGTTGGGAGTACAGACGGGCAGAATTACAGAAGTGTGTGTTTATAAGGGTGTTCATGTGTGTGTGTGTGTTTGTGTGTGTGTCCATTCAGAACAGATGACCTGGTGAAGGCCTGTGGCCTTTTGTTATTGACTCCTGAGTGATTTCACCACATGAAGCAGTGTCTTCTGGGAACCCTGGACAGAATCATGGCCAGGAAGTGTTGAATCACTTGCTTTTCATCCAGAGGAGAGATAGGAAGAGACAACAGGGTCAGAGCTCTTGTGGGTTGCCGGTGAGGCATGACGCACTACCCAGACAAGAGGAGGAGAGTAGAGGAGATGGAACGAAGAAGGCAAAAGAGAAGGAGGTGTAGGAGAGCTTTTTATTGTCTCTGTCATTGTGCCGTAGGATGTTGCTTCTCTGCAGTGGGTGTTAATCTGCCAATGACACTCTTTGGCTGGTAATCTGCCAATGACACTCTATGAGTGTTAACCAGCACATGACACTCTTTGGATGATAATCTGCCCAATGACACTCTATGGGTGTTAACCAGCACATGAAACTCTTTGGGTGTTAATCTGCCCAATGACATTCTATGGGTGTTAACCAGCACATTACACTCTTTGGGTGTTAATCTGCCCAATGACATTCTATGGGTGTTAACCAGCACATGACACCCTTTGGGTGTTAATCTGCCCAATGACATTCTATGGGTGTTAACCTGCCCATGGATTGTTCTTAAATTAGCCTGCTGGCCACACAAATGTTGATTGAGGTAAAGTTATGCTCTGAGGCTTTCTGCAGTTAGACTTGAGAAGAAGGATGACATAATAGCGTCGCTACGTCCAAGGTGGAGAAGAAAGATGTTTAATCTCTCTGGCATCCGTCTGTTTCAGGACAAACCCAGTCAGGTCCAATCTGGCTCACAGTCTGGCCAACTAACTAATCAGCCTCGTTTTAGAGCCATTAATTATCCCGCCATGGAGCGCGATGGGGACAGGAGGGACCGGGTGGGGGGTGGAGGGGGGAGGTGGAGGGGCCAAAACGCCTTCTGTTCTGCAGCTTGTGGATGAAGGCAGATGTCATCCATTCATCACTGAACACTATTTTAGAAAAGACGGGACGAGAGGTGGCAAATGTGGTGCAAGACAAGCAGGAGGAGGTTTTATAAGGAGACGGTGTCCCACGGCTTCACGATGTGGTGAATCCCTGACAAGACAAGCAGGAGGAGGTTTATAAGGAGACGGTTTCCCATGGCTTCACGATGTGGTGAATCCCTGACAAGACAAGCAGGAGGAGGTTTATAAGGAGACGGTTTCCCACGGCTTCACGATGTGGTGAATCCCTGCCACAGCAGACATTTCTGAGATATCTCACTCTCAGTGAATCCCACCCATAACATACAACACTTGTGATTGTTAAAGAGTGTTTCCGAGTGTTGAGACCCTTTTTCAGTGTGCTACCATTTCACCGGCATTGAATATTTACGAAATGCAACACGTTAAACAGCTTAGACTGTGGAACAATGGCACATTTCCTCCATTCATCTCTGAGGACTGGACCGGACGTACCCAACCGTCCCAATCATTTGGACAATGAAAATAAATGGCTTCAATTGTTCCATCGCCCTTCCTCAGGCCCTGCACCTTTTCATTGCCTGGAACTAGAACACTGATGCCCACGGTGTGTCTCACAAACACTCCCCCGACCCTGGAGGCGTGAACGGGCAGAATTGAGGCAAGTTGTAAAAAATGCCATTTTCTACGTAACTAAGTCATGTCATGCGTGAGGAGTAGTTGTATAAGTGGTGTAGGCAACAGCACACTGCTAGCTTGCAGCTGTGTTCATTACACAATCATAGCAAAATAAAGTGATATAATAATAACACAGTAAAGTGATTTGATGTGTACATGGTGTGTTTTTGTGTGTATGTGTGTGTGTGTGTGTGTGTGAGTGAGTGAGAGCATTGAATGATGAAGAGTCAAAGTTGTCTGTGCTGGCTGCTTTGTAACAGGGTGAATGACAAGTTGAGGCCTGACTGTTATAAACGGGAACAGTGAAACAGTGTCTGTGGTGCAAACTACTCTCTCAATTAGTCATGTCATTTTGAATATAAATCCTGGTCAGTGAAGTGCACTTCCTAGGGAACTGGGTCCTCTTTGGGAGTGACTGTGTGGGTTATGGTGGATGTTAAATTGTGTTGCCATTCACTCAGATGAGGCAATGCTTAAAAAAAAACGTTCATTCATTATTAGAAGAAAAACTGTCACAACAACCAACATGCTCAGAAATGCTAATGGTTATTTACGAGAGAAAGAATCAGAGATAGACAGAGAAAAGAATAACTTTGACGTATAAATATGAAAAGAATAAATAATTGACTTTTAAAGAAACAGTGTCCGGCCCTGGTTTGAGTGCTGCCTGCTTAAAGCCACGACTAACAATTTGCCTGAGTTTTTTTCACAGAAAGATTTGTTTGTAAGGTGTGATTACAAAAGTAACTGTCATCGAGCCATAGCGGGCAGCTATGTCCTGGGGTGTAGGTCCTGGGGTGTAGGTCCTGGTGTGTAGGTCCTGGTGTGTAGGTCCTGGGGTGTAGGTCCTGGGGTGTAGGTCCTGGTGTGTAGGTCCTGGGGTGTAGGTCCTAGCGTGTTGGTTCTGGGGTGTAGGTCCTGGGGTGTAGGTCCTGTTGTGTAGGTTCTGGAGTGTAGGTCCTGTTGTGTAGGTCCTGGTGTGTAGGTCCTGGGGTGTAGGTCCTGGATTATAGGGTCTGTTGTGTAGGTCCTGGGGTGTAGGTCCTGTTGTGTAGGTCCTGTTGTGTAGGGTCTGTTGTGTAGGTCCTGGGGTGTAGGTCCTGTTGTGTAGGGTCTGTTGTGTAGGTCCTGGGGTGTAGGTCCTGGTGTATATTAATGCTAAATGTTATAGTTTTCTTCACTCGCATCCAAAAAAAGACAGACAAACAGAACAAACTGATTTTGCTTTCATTTGGTTTGAAAAAATCTTTCGCCAGAAGAGCAGTGATTGAACCCCAATGTGAGGACCCAGTCAACGGCATCAATGCCTTGTCTTCCAGGAACTCCCTGTACTCTCTGGCCACATGAGGCCAGGCGTTGTCCTGCACCAGGAGGAACCCTGCAGGCTGCTTTACATCACACCATGGCGTCACCAGACTCTTTCACATCTGTCACGTGTGTTCAGTGTGAACCGGTGCCAATGTTGGACCTGCCAATTCTAGTGTTCCCTGGCAAAGGCCAAACAAGCTGCCCGACGCTGGGCACTGGTTCAGCTAGAGGACGTTGGGTCTTAATGCCACTCTCATGGAGTTTGTTTCTGACAGTTTGGTCCCAGTGGAGGTCATTTTGTATGGCTCTGGCAGTGCACCTGTTTTTCTTGTACAAATGATACAATTTCTGTCCTGCTGCTGTGTTGATGCCCTTCTACAGCCCTGTCCAGCTCTCCTTGTGTAATGGCCCATCTCCTGGTATTTCCTCCATGCTCTTGAGACTTTACTGGGAGACACAGCAAAACTTCTTGCAACGGCACAATTTGCCATCGTGGACAGCATGTGCACCCTGAATAGGTGTCAGCAACCGCCTCAAGCTACCAGTAGTGACAATGACACTAACAAAACACGAAACTGGAGACAAATCAGTCAGAAAGGATACAAAGAGAGCAATTGTCTGTGGCCACCTCCTGCAAATACATTTTGGGGGTTGTCTTGCTATTGCTTCTCCAGTGTACCTGTTTTCACTTTAATTTGCAACAAAACAAATGACATTGAATTCAAAAGGCTTAATCTGTGTCTGCAAAATCTCTTCACTGTTCTAGTTGTGTTGTTTACTGGTTTATAGAAGCAATGAGGCATCTCAGGGCTTTGTGGTGGTTTGGCTGAGTACCGTGTTACTCTATGTTGCACCCTGCCTAACAACAGCTATTGTCCAGGGTATATCGGCAATACCCCTCCCTGCTGTGACTGATTGCTTAATTAGTTGTCACATGGAATGGCTCCTGCTGTCCTGGAGTCTGTGCCAGTCCGTCTGCCTGTCTAGTTGTCCGTCCACCGGTGTTGACTGGCTCAGCAGAGTTTCGAGCTGAGAGTCTATCAGCAGTGCTGGCTTCCCTCCACAGCTTTAAAAATGTCTGTCTGGAACTGTGATGTCTGAGAAGGCTTTCTTTTTGTATCTTCAACCTAGCTTTTGTTTTTGCGCAGAAAACATGATGGAACTCTAGCCAGATGTTTTTTTTTTTGCACACCACTGTAGGCTAGGACTCTATTCAGAGAGTAATGCTGAAGATCTGAAGTCAATAAAACTGGATTTACAGAAGGAGAATGCCCAATCCCAAATTACCTTTCTATATAAAGGTGGATCTTCTACGTAATCTAGTGACTGACTCAATTCAGCTAGTCTGTATGCAGCTGCCCTGGGAAAAGGAAGTACTGTGAGGCAGCCATACAGGTAGCTACTGCCCTGGGAGGAGGAGATGCTAGTTGATCTGTAATCGATGGTTCCACATCGGGCTAATTGATCATGACACAGTGTGTATTTCTGTGGATGCGTTTAGTCTGGTAATGTGAGCATATTGAGCCCAGGGCTTCTTATCTTGATGTACTGTATGAGATAAAAACATCTATCCAGTTTCATGGATCATTAGTTACAATCTCACAGTGATATGAATCTTGCTTCTTCGTGTTTTCGCTGTCGGAGAAATACTGACCAGGAAAGGTTTTAATCTCCCAAGTATCGTTTCTCTTCTCTGTGACAAGGTATAAAATATTATTGATCATTCCAGTTCTTAGACAAACAATCAATCAATTAGTTATTGTGTTGATATTTATCCAACGTCTTCAACACTGATGTTTATAAAATGTCATTATTATTATTATACTAAACTCACTATTTTAAAAATTGTTCCGTAAATGGAGTTTGGAGTATATGATCTAATAAACTGGGAGTTAATAAATAGACAGCTTTGGCAGGTCCCTCATGTTAAAATATACTTCAGGATGAGTCCTTCTGACAAAACAAGTCTTCTGAACAGAATGTATGTACTGTGCATCCAGGAGAAAAAGTGTGTTTGTGTGTGTGTGTGAGAGAGTCAGCAACCAATTCTGTCAGATTCTGGACCCCACGCCAACCCAGCCTTGTTATATTGACCAAACATCTAAAACATCATGATTTATTAATCTCTACACACTGAGGTGATGAGAGGTCTGTGGATAGTCTTGGATTGATTTAGTTTGATATTCAGTTAATTTGGACATCATAAACCTAAAAGTACATCGACATGCAATCTAAAAATGCTGTTCAAAGGTTTAACGGACACTGTCCAGTGTCAGAGAGTTAACCTGTCTATTTGGACAACAGAATTTCTGTATTTACATTACATTACAGTTTATTTACATTACACTGCTGTAGATTTACAGGACCCTACAGTACATTTACAGGACCCTACAGTACCTTTACATGACCCTACAGTACCTTTACAGTACCTTTACATAACCCTACAGTACAGTTACATGACCCTACAGTACATTTACATGACCCTACAGTACATCTACATGACCCTACAGTACATTTACATGACCCTACAGTACATCTACATGACCCTACAGTACATTTACATGACCCTACAGTACCTTTACATGACTCAACAGTACATCTACATGACCCTACAGTACATTTACATGACCCTGCAGTACCTTTACATGACCCTACAGTACCTTTACATGACCCCTGCAGTACCTTTACATGACCCTGCAGTACATTTACATGACCCTACCGTACATCTACATGACCCTGCAGTACATTAAAAAAACTACAATGAATTTAAATGGCATTACAGTTTGAACTACAGTTCATTTACATGGAACTACCACCATAATAAAAATTCCATGTCATTGACTGCCATATTGAATATTCAATGTTTTCCGTCAGATTGATACTTCTAATGGCTAGAAACTCATTTAATGTGTTGCCTAGAAATCAACTGTCTCTGAGGCCTTGGGGCTTGTCTGACAGCCAGAAGAGGGCAGCAGGTGTGAACCTCCTCCATCTGAACGTTCATGGTTTTCCATCAGTCCACAGGCTGAGGAGATTTTTTCAGGATTTAAATCCCGTTCTTGTACAGTTGCCTGGTGGTCAGAAATCAGATATATGAGCCGGCATTTGAAAGAAACAAAAGCTGTTCTTTATGTGGAAGCTGGCTAGTGGACAACCTTTTCATCCTTGACACACACACGTGTTCCCGGTTAGACACACACACACACATGTGTTCCCGGTTACACACACACACACACGCCCATTAACATACTGCGACCAGATCCCAGCTGTGTTTCATACAGCTTTATGAGATGAAAGCCTCCAAAAGGCCAAGTCCTGTTTAATGGCATTTTGATGGCATTTCTGCGACCTCTTTAGCCTTTTGCTGCTGCTTCATTTTTCCTCTCAGATTACATTTACCGTCTGTTCTCCCGTCACATTGTCTCTCTCGTCTCCCCCCTTTCTCACTCTCTTCCTCTCTCTCCAGCTCACTTTATCTATCCCACTATTTCTGACTCTCTTCCTCTCTGATATGATATACTGATATTCCAGATTTTTCTTTGTTTGTGCTCCCTCTAACACAGTTCTAAACAAAACTTTTTTTTTTAAGTTGAAGGAGAGGGCCAAAGGCTGAAATGTTTGGAGTTACCCTTCAAAGAATAGTGAAAGTGTACATGGTTACCACCTTTAGCCGGAAGTCAACTGTCTGCCTTCCGTGGGGTGGTTCCACAGACTACAACCAAGCCGGGTGGTTCCACAGACTACAACCAAGCCGGGTGGTTCCACAGACTACAACCAAGCCGGGTGGTTCCACAGACTACAACCAAGCCGGGTGGTTCCACAGACTACAACCAAGCCGGGTGGTTCCACAGACTACAACCAAGATAATCTGACTGGTTGACTAGAGGATCTCTGGAATTGAAGGTCTGTTAAATAAACCCGGTCAATTCATCATGGATGAGTAGATCAGACTGATTGCTGTGTTTCAAGGTTTCTTTGACCATGTTGGCCTATGAGGAAGGTGAGTCAAAACAGATGGAATTGAGAGTCCCCATTCAAGTCCATTCTATTTAAATACATTAACATCCGTAAAGCAAAATTCAAGTAAATAACTGTTGTCCAGAGTTACTCTTCGTCATAGTGCAACTCAAACACATATTATTATGTTCATCGGGAAAGACCGACTGGGTTCTACAACTGCAGTCTAAACGGCTCAGTGTGTCCCATCCAGCTCTGGTCGAAAGTAAGGCACCACACTCGGAATAGGGAGGCATTTGGAATGTGGAATACATTATAAATTTCAATGGAATGTTCCCAGTTTTATTATCTTGATAACAGCTCCTCTTGGCTCTGAGTGAAAAGATTACTATATGAAAAGGCAATTATGCTGTATTGATGTAATCAGAGAGCCAGCGATGAAAGAGCCAGTCGGTTTGGTGACGTTTGTGTCTCTGCATCATGATCGTCTGACAGGGCTGTGGTAAAGGTATCCCATGCAAATAGGCAATTTGTTGGAGATCAATTTTATTACCGCAAAGCGCCGTTTGAAACACCCACTCTTACGCCAAACAAAGACGATGGCGGAATAATTAAATGTGCTAACTAGCACAGAATGTGTCGCGATTGGAACCAATGACTTAGTTCTCCGCCATTGGTCCCATGTGGCCCTGTGGCCGACAACAGAGCACTTCAAAATAAATGTCAATTTGGAACGTTCACATTAGTTTGTTCTGTTGTTATTTCAGGATCTTATATTGACCCTTATTTCACCCCTCGTAATGGCATCACATTGATTTAAAGTTCGTCAACAGCTGTGAATTAATTCGCTTTATGGGAAGGTTATGAACTAAACTATTCCGGCCAGGTTCTTGGACCGAGACGGACTCGTTATTGTTAGTAGTTAGATGTTCATCAGTCACACTCAGCACCAGAACACCACGGGAGAATGGCATTGGACTTGGTTCTGAAACACTGAGGAGATGAAGTGTACACAACAACCCCCATGATGATGGAAGATGGTTAGAGTGTCTCAGTGCTGCTGGAGAGAAACTCCAAAGAAGAGTCAAAGTAAAAACACACTATTCACTATATACTTCATTATGTTTGAACAGGGTCGGTCACTTCAAAAATGTGTGTTATATGGATAAATCATTGCCATGGTCCAGACTATCTCTATTTAGTGTGTTGTACGGAGAAACCGTTGCCATGGTCCAAACTATCTCTATTTAGTGTGTTCTATGGAGAAACCGTTGCCATGGTCCAGACTCTCTATTCAGTGTGTTGTATGGAGAATGACCCAGAAAAACACAAAATCCCATAAATTAACTTTTTCTAAATGTTGGCATGGAAAATGTCATCACATCAGTCACCTTGTTCTGATGTAATCACAGTTTGGGGACATTTTTATCCTCAACACAAAGTCAGAATCACACACACACCCTTCAGGGACACACTAAAAACAAGTTTAGTAGAGATGTTTAAAAGGCACGTGTGTGTTACTATGTAACGGTGCCAGAAGAGATGTGGTAATATTCCTGGGCAAATGCCCAGCATCCCATAAAAATTAATAGATTTGAAATATCCCCCCAAGATTTCTGCGTAATGCCCTTAACTGCAAACTCAAAACACCAAAGTAATTATCCGGTTCTCAGTCAGCAAATCTTTCCAGAAGCAGTTATTCAACATGTTTTAATTAATAAAAAGGAGCAGTGAAGGGACTCTCGAAAGAGGAAAGGGTGGGAAGTTGGAAGAGCTTCCTTGGTCTGGTGACGTGCTCTTTCTGAACAGTGCATCAAGCCATGCAACTGGAGGGTTGGTGAGGGGCTTAGACCAGGGAAAGAGAGGGACGTCTGAGGCCACATCACAGCCATGGAGCACTGAACTAAACAACAGGCTGACCAATGTCAGGGAAGCAACATGATAAACATGGAATGCCTCAGATAACTGCTGGTCTTGGTCTATCCTGGAAGGAAAAACCCAATCAGCGGTTCTCTCGACAGTCGTGCGTCAGAGGGAAAGGCTGGAATCAAGCCCTTGAGAGCTTCTGGTTGGAGACTGAGCCGCATGTAACCAGGGCAACGGAGCGCTGCGTGAATTCACTAGTTCTGGTGAGATAAGGGAAATTAGTTTCATCTGAGAGAATAAAAACAATACCTCAGAACACAGTAGAGGGAGCTAGATCACCCAAACTGCAGAGCTGATGTTCAGCAATACTCCCAGCTGCTCAGACCTGGACCCTACTGATTGATAAATAATCAAAACACATCTCAAACTGGTCCAGCCTGACCCAATGCCCAGGTATCAGAGCAGTCCAGACTGATCCAATCCCCAGCCTGATCCAATAGCAGAGGTGTGATCAGAGATGGAGCCATCTGAGAAGAGGAACCAACATCTTCTGCTTCTGGGATCTCACACTGAATCCTTCTGGCAACCGTGATTTTTAATCAGAGTGTAATGGGCCCTGAGAAATAACATTTACCACAGACAGCCAAGAGAGTCTGGTTTCCTTGCCATTGTTTTCCCTCCCAACTGGCCACGTTTTCCTCGTCGGTCCTCGTCACAGATGCTGAGACACCGTGGAGGAAGCCAGAGTCGTTGTGATCGCTGTTCCGACGAGCGCTGTTATTGTTTCGATCCCGATCATTAAACATGATGAAGGGGAAGGCTGTAATTAGCCGGTGAGGGCTAGACTGCCCAGGCAGGAGGTGCTGTCCAATTGATACCCTATTCCCTATATAATGGACCACTTCAGACTCAAACCCACAGAGAACAGTCGATACGAAAGAAGTTGCCTATTTGGGCACAGCCAGTGAACCTCACTACGGATTCACAGTCCCTGGACAGCCAGACAGCAGGACCGAACACACAGCAGGAGATCCAGCACTGATTGTTTTATATGTTTGACTTGCTCAGCGTTTTGTGAATGGCAAAGTCATCCAGTTCACTATGGCTGGGATATTTCAGCCGCATGGTGTGTCCAGTGTCACTTCTGCGAAGGTTTGTCTCCTCATAGGAACATGTGTCTTTTAAGAAGCAGTGAACAACCAGTGTCCAGAAATCCAGAAACACTTTGTCCAGGATGGAAAGTGTGTAGTGTTGTGTAGTGAGCCTAGCTGTTGATCCAAGCTGCACTTCTAAAGTTGTTTGTGTGTCTTTGTGTGCGTGTCTAAGTCTGTGTGTGTGTGTGTATTAACAACACGTAAAATGTCACAAACTTGAATCCCATCCCAGCAGTCTCATGAGTAACGTGTCCACTGTTGCTACCCACAATGCATCTCTCCAGAAGTGTGCCAACTCCTATTGGACGTTAACACATTCTTTCCAAATATGACAGATTGGGTTGCCAAAGGGACTTGGCTCAGTGGTGCATCCTGGGATGAGAACTAGAGCATCCTAAAAAACATCTGAAACACAAACTACTTCCCTGTTTCCTTTCTACTGGGCTACTTTTGTCCAGGACACCCATGACAGTGCTTTAAATGAGGCAAGAAATATAAATGGGAACTTCACAATAATCAATTGGAGCTAGAAACTCAGGGAATGTCGCTGAGACACATTGTAGCAGGAAACACAGGGAATGTCACTGAGACACTGTAGCAGGAAACGCAGGGAATGTCGCTGAGACACTGTAGCAGGAAACACAAGGAATGTCGCTGAGACACTGTAGCAGGAAACACAGGGAATGTCACTGAGATACTGTAGCAGGAAACACAGGGAATGTCACTGAGACACAGAGGCACCCTGTACCCACCTCCCTGGCACCCCGTACCCACCCCCCTGGCACCCCGTACCCACCTCGTACCCACCCCCCTCGCACCCCGTACCCACCCCGTACCCACCCCCCTCGCACCCCGTAACCCACCCCGTACCCACCCCCCTCGCACCCCGTACCCACCCTCCTTGCACCCCGTAGGAGTGGGGAGTGGGGAGGAGGGTCCTCTGTTGATCATGGGGAGGAGTGGGGAGGAGGGTCCTCTGTTGATCATGGGGGAGGAGTGGGGAGGAGGGTCCTCTGTTGATCATGGGAGAGGAGTGGGGAGGAGGGTCCTCTGTTGATCAGGGGAGAGGAGTGGGGAGGAGGGTCCTCTGTTGATCAGGGGGGAGGAGTGGGGAGGAGGGTCCTCTGTTGATCAGGGAGGGTGGAGTGTCCTCTGGATACGGAGAGTGCGAGTCTCTGTGGCTATCACATGCAAAACCATGACCTTTTAGGGGGTTGTCTTGCTGTTGGCTCTCCGGTGCACCTGTTGTTATTTTCATTTGCACCAAAACAGGTGACTTTGATACACAATCGCTTCTGCTTCCTGACTGGACCGATTGATGTACAGATGTTACCTGGCATTACCAGGTCAGCTGATTGATACATTATCCATACCAACTCGCCCATACAGCCAGGGAGACTGGGGGGTACATGTTCCCTTCCCTGAGGGCTCTCCCAGCACCCCGATATTACTTAGTAACGCCCCCAGATAACCCTGTTCTTACCTCTTCATCCCTTTCATACAATCTCCCAAACAAATAATAAAACAAGTGACTGGCAGTTCAGAGAGCAATATATATTAAAAAATATATATTGTCTAGTAAATAATATTTTGTCAATCTAAGGGGAAAATAAACTATGAGTCAGTGTCCCTCTGACTCCAACCAGACCAGACACCCTCCAACCCCCTGGGAATGAAGGTATTCTTCCAGCTGCATTGGTGCATTTCAATGCTTCCAAATTCCACCCTAATCCCTTCATAAAACCCAACTTTAGTGCACCGTGTAGGGAATAGGGTCCAGTTTAGAAGTAACCTCAGGATCACAGCATTCCTCCTCCTCTGACTCACCAAGGCCACCCCTACTGCTGAGGGAGCATTTCTGATTTCCCTAATGAAGGAGGACATTTACATTCAACACAGCACCACACCTCCTCCTCCTACAACTCCAGCTCCTCTCCTCCTAACTCCACCCTCATTGTTCTCCACCTGTTCTTCCACCCAAGGGCTAGGGACAGGTCTTTCACTTCTCTGTCCATTGTCCTGGCTGATTCAGGACATTCTATCAGGTGTTCTACTGCCTGTTTATCTGCCTGTTTTTCCCAGCCCTACAGGCTTTTAAATAATTGACCGACTGTTAGACTTACTGGCTGTTATATTGACCGAGTGTTTTACTGAATGTTAGACTGACTGACTGCTTGCTAGATTGACTGGCTGTCAGACTGACCGACTTGTTGCACAGTGCTGGACTGGCTGCCAACTGCTCAAGATTTGCCATCACTGCCTTATTTAATTTGGGTTTAACCAATACGTTTTTGGGTGTCAAATGTTAAAACATGCAGCAACAGAATTAAAAGCACAACATGTTGTATGATATTTCTCATCATTTACATGTTAAGTGTTCTACAAAGTCTACTGGTGACCTTATCTCAGAGGATGTTGCATAGCCAACTACATCTGAGGTGTTGGGGAACAGAGAGCCAACACTAAACCAAAAACCTTGTCTCCACACACTCAAGATTAATACACATTTTTATTTAATTGGCCAAGCTTTCAGTTGCCACTGAAGGTCTGTCAACCCAAATCTCAGCCGATTAAATTATATATTTTTAGGTCCTGCCTGGGGTGCCTCTAGGCATCTCTACGTGCCTGGGGGCCTCTAGACATCTCTACGTGCCTGGGGGCCTCTAGACATCTCTACGTGCCTGGGGGCCTCTAGACATCTCTATGTGCCTGGGGGCCTCTAGACATCTCTACGTGCCTGGGGGCCTCTAGACATCTCTACGTGCCTGGGGCCCCTGCAGAACAGGGCAAGCCAGGGAAAGCCCCATGGGGCTATGGGGGTTGTCTGAGGGGCGCGGTGAAGGGCCCCTGCAGAACAGAGTCCAGGGGAAGCCCCATGGGGCTATGGGGGTTGTCTGAGGGGCGTGGGGAAGGGCCCCTGCAGAACAGGGTCCAGGGGACGGACGGCCACCAGAGGGCTTCTTGGACCGGCCTCTGGAAGACCGATCCCGGTGGTAAAGGGCCCCGGCTGGTTCCGGGTCCACAGTCTCCTGGCCGCAGAGGTGTTTCTAGGTGTCTTTTGATTGTCCCAAATTAGAGCAGCTTCCCCATGTTGCCTCTGATTGGGGACCTTATTTGTGTTGGCCGTTTGGGCAGTTTCGTGGTTCATTGTGTGTTATTTATGCCTCAGTTCATGGTTGGTGACTCTCAGTGGTTACTTTTGTTTTTGTACTTATTGGAAGAAGGAATTAAAAGATGTTTCCTTTCGCTCTGCTCCCTGCGTTCTGCTTACCTTCAACCGTGATCATTTAGCGTTGACCCTGAATGTGTGAGACTTCTTTGATATAGTAGATGGCCTTCAGCTGCAATGCTTTTACTAACATGTTTCAGATTACTAAAGTAGTATGATTGAAACCAACTTTATAACCTAGCAAAGTACAATGGTTCTAGATCGTTTTGTGCAAACCAGTGACTGAGTTTGACAATTAGGTAGAGGACGGGTGACGTTTTAACATCTCAACGCATTTAGAAAGAGGAGAGATGAAGAGACAGGCCCCGGATGCCTATGAATGCATGACCACATCTGTACCAGACTGTTTGTACGGCTGGTTGCCTCCTTGGGCTGACAGGAATGGAACAAGAAGAACTCTGTTCTTATGAGCAGTGAATGGAACAGGAGGAGTTCTCCATGTTGCCCTACATAAGAATGTGCCCACGTTTAGGCTATTGTTTACGCGTGTGCCGATGTCTTCTAAGAGCTCTCTTCAACAGTCGTTTTTTTTAGGTTATACATAATTTTCAGCCACTCTGGAAAACCGTGAAAGCCTGAGCTAGCAGGGACCAGACCGTTGCCTGAGTGTATATGTCTTGGAAGCCACACCTATTCATTCAACTGGTTTGATTACAAAAGAAGCAATTCATCCTGGGGATCAGCCGGACAATGGAACCTCTGAGAGCTGGTGAGAAGTGTTCATGGTTCGATCAGCGGTTAAATTAGGATTTAGCACTGGGGCCCTATTTTGCATTCATGTAGTGAGGTAGAGGTGTTCATTGAAAGATATGAACATAAGAAAAACATTTAGCGTACGGGAAGAAAACTGTAAATTTAAATGCGTGTTGTACTATTATATGTCATGTTAGACTAGAGGGGAATTTAGCATGGTAATATTTTATAACACAGAAACTACCAAAATGACAGGCAACTCTCAAGGCATTTACAAGACGAAATATAGGCTAGTCTAAAGGAACTTTCCAGTGACCTTTCCCAAATTATGACAACAGATGAGGCAGGAGCCCTTGTCAAATCGCCAAAAACAAAGGGTATTACATGGAGAAGTTATTTCACAAGCCTTTCTGAACATTTATCCCCTACCAAATGAATGAATGCCAAATGTCCTCAGCTGTTTTGAAGAACATTCCTTTGGTACAGATATCGTCACTATTACTTCCTGAAAGTAAACCCGAGTTGATTGCAGTTAGTTTTGGTAAATCCTGACCTGCCTCAGCCATGAAGCAGAGCTGTGCGGTTCTGCTGGGAGACTTCCTGGCTGATCTGCAGAGCAAGATGTGCTGCTACATGACTGATCCAGCCCAGACATTATTACAGCATTTGGTATTCAGCACAGACAATCCACTTTGCACCTCTCTCCCCCCTCTCTCTTTCTCTCTCTCTGTGTCTGTCTCTCTCTCTCTCTGTGTGTGTCTGTCTCTACCGCTCTGTGTCTGTCTCTCTCTACCGCTCTGTGTCTGTCTCTCTCTACCGCTCTGTGTCTGTCTCTCTCTACC
>JACXGK010008722.1:0-21635 GCA_016801125.1 Novumbra hubbsi | reverse complement strand
GTGTTTCCAATCAAGGCTGTAATTGCTGCAAAATGAGAATTTATTTATTAAAGAAAAGTGAGGTCACAATTATTTCAAATCTTGTCAATGACTAGGCAAAGTTACAGATAAGAAATAATTAGTTATGTGTGTGAATTTGAAACATATTTTTATGAAGATTCTGAATTACATTTGTGGAACACATTCTCTATTTACAGATAATAATGTATTTGTATCTGCTCCCATGCCCCTTTGAATAAAAATGTATTAATCAATACTTTACATTTTACTAACTGGTAATGCCTTTTTTACATGGGACCCACCAGAGAGAGCCATTTAGACCCTTTTTTTACATGGGACCTACCAGAGGGAGCCATTAAGACCTTTTTTTACATGGGACCCACCAGAGGGAGCCATTTAGACCCTTTTTTATTACATGGAACCCACCAGAGGGAGCCATTAAGAGAGACCAAAGTGTTCAAATTATGTTTCAGGGGCTTAAAGAAAATCATGCCACTGCACCAGTTGCTTAGAAAGCCGTGTAGCCTATAGTATCTAGTTCATTGGAGTTCTGGTGATAAAACATAATTGCACAGTCCTAAATGGACTGGTACAGAAAGCTACAGAGAACAGTATAGGCTATTCTACACACTAAAGATTCTGTGGAAAGAACATAGTTAGCCTGACAAAAGCATCATCCCACACTAGGCACGACCACAACAAAGGTATGGTAGCTTTTGTGTGTGTTCAAGTGGGCAAAGCCATTCTTTTGAGTGTGTCACGACTGCAATCCGCCCACAAGGGAGCACCTAACAAAACCAGCAGATGAAACCTGAGTCCGTGTGGTAGGCAGAGAGGGAAATGTCCTTTCAACCCAACTTTTTTTTCAGGAACAGTGAGGAAGAACGGATGCCTGAGCTTTGTCCCTCCTTTCAGCTTCAGACCTAAAGACCGATCGGGGCAGTGATCAGCCTCAGAGGCTAGCTCTCTTGAGATCATCCGATGACAAGAACGCTGGCACCGAAAGAAACCGTCTCAGCTCTCCTCATCTGCTGAAGATCTATGTGATTCAATGAGACCGAGTCATCTGTCCTATTGAAGCATTGTTGTCTTCCAGTATTAGTTTCAGCACACAGAGATACGAGATCATTCGTCGTCATCATCTCAACCGTTTGGATTAGGATTATTTACAGCAGCGTTCTCGAATGGCATTAGAATTCCTCTCCCTCAGTCCATCGATTACATACACGACACACGACACCCGTGCCTTTAGAATTAGCCACACACCTACCCACACGCACACCCTCAACTGATCCTCTACACGTCTCCTTTACATTCAAGGGTGTGATATCTGCAGAGTCCTGGTCGGCTGACATGGCAGCGGTACGGTACAGAGTGTGTGTGTGTGTGTGTGAGAGAGAGCAACTCACCCCTCAAGGACGTCACCACTTCCTGGTTCTCCCAGGGGTCCTGAGGCGGCATTCTGTACCACCGTGGCAACCCCACAGCCAGCCTCCATCATGCTGCCTTACTGCAACCGTCAACTGAGGAGATGGATAGAGGGAGGGCAGGAGAAAGAGAGTGAGAGGATGGAATAGAGGAGGAGAGTCAACATTAGCAAGGATGCTCCCAGACATTAACCCACTGTTCTCTGCAGCCTGCTCTTTGAAACAATGTCATACGGTTTAGCAGATGAATGATTAATAGCTGTCTGTGGTAAGACAAGGCATGTAGTAAACAAGTAAATATGAACTTAAACACGAATAGTTAATAAGGAACCATTTCTGGAATGATCTGGAATCCATCCATACTGCAAGCTAGAGCAGTGCTAAGCAGCGGGGCTTGTATGTCTATGTGACTGTTTATTCCATGGTTCTACCCTTGCCGCCATGAACACTCATCAGGATCCAAATAACTAAATGCAGACCTCATACATTACAGTTAGTTCATCATTTTCAAAACAACATTTATCTGTGACTGTGTTTGGCACCATCCTGAAAGGCAGCATGGGAATTTCTGTGACAGTCCCCATGATGACAGAGGTCTGAGTCACGAATGCATCATCTCTACAGCATCTCTTTATATTCTCTCAACAAATCAAAAGAATGCTTTGACAGAGCAAAACTAAACACCAATTCTAGTCAGCCTTACAATCTTCCCATAGACCTCGTGAAAAGACAGTGCTCACATTAGGCAGCATATTGGGCAAGCACAGTGCAGTGGTAATCAACCAAACCTGGTCCTGGATAGCTACAGCATGTGCATTGTACAGCAGTTCTACAACTCAGCACTAAACTCCCCAGCCAATCAATACTGAGGTAGAAAAGTAGGAGTTTTCCTCTTCTCCAATTAGAAGTCGTATGTTTCGAGTAGATCAGCCAGCCAGTACAGATCGGGGAAGTGGTTTCCCCCACAGAGCATTCAGAGGGAGGCAACCCATTGGCCTGTAGCCACAGTGGTGCTCACTGCTGACGAAATTCCACAAAGACCATCCCCTGACTCAGCATAACGTGAGCAACCTGACACACAAGTCCCTCAAATACTACCACAAATATTCTACTCTCATCTCTGCAACGGCTGTTGTAACCTGGTTTGGGCACATCACATCGAACAACAAAGGAATAAAACATATCTAATGAGAGAGGATAGCATGAGAGGAAGAAAAACACAGCAACCAAAGCGGAGTCTAAATTCTCCCCAGGGTTAGGATCATTACTTTGATCAAGAAAGTATTACACCAGTTTGTTTGTACAGTCTTCGGAATTTAACTCATCTTTCACCCATAACAATGTTGAATCTGTGAATCTGACTTTGTGTTTATCTAGTCAGGTTTTCCAAGATATGTAGACAACTACATTTCCATATTTTCATTAACAGGTTAGATGACTGACAATGATGATCGTTCAGAAAGGACAATGTTTCTTCCAAATGTTTGTTGGGAAAGCTTAGTTGCAGAAAAACTGAGCTGAGTTACTTTTTGTAACACAACAAGGTAGATCTATTTATTAATCTAGGAATTTGATAACTACAGTATGGGTCCTGGTCAAAGTAGTCGGCTATAACGGCAAAAACATGTCATTTGGGATGCTATATTTTCCTTCTTACCAGACTAGACATTACACTCCTCTGCCTGTGATGAACAGTGTAACTAGAATACATATCTTCAACACTTGAGAGCTCCCATTTTCTGTTATCAGGAGACAGAACAGCTCTGATCTGGCTTTTGACGACTCTGGCCTACATGGTATTCTAAGAAAACTAGGGCAGCCTACGCAGTTTCACATGCTGTTTATGAGACCTGTGCTAGAAATCAGAAGATGATATGAGGAACTGACGCTGGCTTTAAAATAACTTTGTGCCATGATGGGAGCATCATAAGCTCCACACTAGACACACAGAATGTTTATCAAATATACTTGCATCAATGGCATTGATAAAAGATACGAAGCAAAGTCAATGCTAAAATAATTTAAAGGGGGACAGGGAAATGCACAGTAATCTCATGCGGTTATGTTATTAGAGGTCCCTTAGAGTATCCATGCATTTTAAAAGGAGACTTCCCCTGTGTACATGACAGTTTTCATCTGGGTGTTTAGGAGAAAGTGTAACAGTCTAAATAGGAGCTCTGGAATGTGGTCAAAAAAGCTAGTCACCGTGGAAAAGGCCTGGGGTTGCTATGGCAATCTGTCGGTTGTAAGCCGGTCCTTCTTGGGCTGATGTTGAGGAGGCAGGAAGAGAAAATGAAAGCCGAGACTGAAACAATATCGATTTTAAGTCAGTGCCCAATTACCTGATTATGACAACTCACTAGTGACTGGACAATACTGTATGTATGATGACAATACTGGATGCAGACATAAATGCAACATGACAACAATACTGTATGTAGACATTACTGCAACATGACGACAACACTGTATGTAGACATTACTGCAACATGACGACAATACTGTATGAAGACATTACTGCAACATGACGACAACACTGTATGTAGACATTACTGCAACATGACGACAATACTGTATGTAGACATTACTGCAACATGACGACAACACTGTATGAAGACATTACTGCAACATGACGACAATACTGTATGAAGACATTACTGCAACATGACGACAACACTGTATGTAGACATTACTGCAACATGACGACAACACTGTATGAAGACATTACTGCAACATGACGACAACACTGAATGTAGACATAACTGCAACATGATGATAATACTGTATGTAGACATTACTGCAACATGACGACAACACTGTATGTAGACATTACTGCAACATGACGACAATACTGTATGTAGACATTACTGCAACATGACGACAACACTGTATGTAGACATTACTGCAACATGACGACAATACTGTATGTAGACATTACTGCAACATGACGACAATACTGAATGTAGACATAACTGCAACATGATGATAATACTGTATGTAGACATTACTGCAATGTGATGACAATACTGAATGTAGACATTACTGCAACATGATGATAATACTGTATGTAGACATTACTGCAACATGATGATAATACTGTATGTAGACATTACTGCAATGTGATGACAATACTGCGCCATGTTGAGAATACTGTACCATATTCTAGATAATGTACAATACTGTTCTCTGATAACAATAGTGTACTGCTGACAATCCTATATACAACAGTGGTGATTATATTTAAGGGATTAGAAAGCTGCTTAATTCTATACTTCTCAGCGGGAGAATCAAATGATTCAATAATCTGCTTAACATCTACTACAGTAGGATACAATGTGATTAATTTTCTAGGTGAATATGTCATTATTTGTCCCTTTCCAGAAACACAACTGATTGTATCTTATTTGACAATTCCAAATATATGAATATTATTCAACTAGAAACCAAACACAACAAAGACCACAGATGGGTTTTCAATGTAGCGCTCAATGAAGGCATGGGAATCAGGACAAAGGCTTTGACCTATAAAGTAAAAACCCAGTGAAACTGGTTTAATAGAAACATACATACCTCATAATTGTGGACATAGCTTGACTAGAAAAAAGTCCACAAAAACTTGCCGGATATCAATCCTCCGGAAACTGGCCAATCGGAAATCTAGTTACCCGAATATAGCTAGTACACACCCACACCATGGTACATCAAGCGGCATTTTAGCATGTTTAGTTTAAAAATATTGGAAGGAATACCAGGATTAATATGTTCACTTGTTACCAGCTGCCACTTCTGCTTTTAGAAGAATGTTGGGGCTTCAAGTTTGTCAATAGTTTATGCACTTGATTTGTATATTTTCCCAGGTAAATATGATTACCAACACATTCTTATTTTCAGCAACAACAACATGGGAGCAATTTGTGCTAATGGCCTAGTACATAATGCTATTGCTTAGTTTCTGGTAAATTCCCCCAAACACTTTGGGGAACTGCTTTGAAAGTGCCGATTTAAAACTATGTGGTGTTCGAGTCGACATCTAACTATACTCCTGCCACTCGCGTCTTCCAAGCGCATGGATGTACAACATAGTTTGCCAGCAACAATATGCAATAGCCAAGCTAGTCTATTTCTCCACCAGCTAAACATTCATAGCGCCACAACTGCCAGGCAGGTTTTCAACCTCCTGATATCGCTGAGCCTCTGGCATTAAACAAATGCCTTTCCTGACGTTTTTGGCCTTACCAACATAGTGGGGCACACGGACGTGTAGGTCACTGGCGTGTATTGGAGTGGAAGTCATGTGACCACAGGGATAAAGCTGGGGGCGAGAGGTGTGTGAACGGGGGACCAGGCACATGCCCCGTGAGTGACTCCGTCAAATAGCAACAACAACTTCTGAACAACAACTGAATTTCTGATTAACGAGAGAACACAACAGTCACAACCTTCAACACTTTTCTCAATTACCCAATTTTGGCACATAAAACGGAATGTACCACAATTTTGTAGTAGCAACAATTTCAGAATAGTTTATCATCTTGGCAAGCTCTCCTTATAGTCACTCACTCCCTGCGGTTTGTCTTTGTTAAACTGATGTTTTTACAATGACATTTGTCGATTTTACACTGACATTTGTCTATTTTACACTGACATTTGTCTTTCTTACACTGCCAGTTGTCAACCAGGAAGGAGTTTACTCCCCTGAGTTACTCAATCAGCTTTGCAAGCACCTGAGGGAGTCGTTGCCCAGGTGATGTCAGCTAGTGCCACAATCAAGGCTAGTACCTAGACTGGGTTGGTGAACTTATTGCTATTAGATAGGACCTCACACCGATGCACCAGTATTGGTCCAGCTGCAATACATTTGTAATGAAATAACATTGCTAACATTGCTGAGTATTGGCAAGTAGAAATACATAAGACCTATGCTAATCTGTAATTACAACTACATTTTTCTGACAAGTTATTATTGGCAAAAGTGATTACTGTTCTGAACACTTCTCAATACACATCTTACACTACTAAGAGGATTGCTAATAACATGTTCAAAATAATAGGACAGCCATTTATAGGAAATAGGCGGAATCGGTAGCCCTTAGATTGTATCTCAGACACACTCAAGTGTAGGTTCCGGACACAAGCCCATGTCTAAAATCGAAAACATGTGTCTAGAACAGCTGCATCTGGTCAAAATTGTGAAGTGTACAAATACATTTCAGTCGATCACTATAGCGCCCCCTTTGGTCTAATCAGTGTACTTAAGTAAATTATGAATTGACCCAAGTTTTTACAAACACTTGGCCAATCGTATCGGAGATAATGAGAGCGTCTGACTCGCTCTCAAGTTGATTTAATGGATTTCATTGGGGGGAAAACCATAATTTTCATAGTCATCCACAGTCTTTAAATAAGAGAGGGTACGTTCCTCCTGGCCCATCTTTACTCTTTTTACCCTCTCTTTTTCGATCTCTAACTGATATTATATCAGTTAGAGATCTAAGGTTAAACTATGTATTTTCGGATGTTACCTATTATTATCTTCCCAAGCCAAAACACAGATTCACTGTTTAACTTTCACACTCACCTAAAACCGAGTTGAAACCACAATACAAATATTAAGACGAGAGTTGGGGGTACATTAAGATGTCCTTAAACATACCTGTAACGGCAGAGTAACTACCTCGCTTTTCCTCTTAATCGTCTGGAGTTGCAACGTGCTGTCAAGTTCAACACTGTTGTTTACGTCAGCAATGACTTTGATTCTTTAGCATCTTATTACGAAGCCTAAAGCACACTGCTTTTAAGTGAAAATATAACATCGAATTCAATCCGTGCTCTTCATATACTACGGACGCGACAGTGGGATAAAATACGTATCTTCGTTGCAATGCACCCGACGCTGTGAGCGCGCAAAACCTGGCTGCATGGGCGTGTACGCGCAAGCAAGGTACATTGATCTTGAAATTGTTCTAGTTCTAGAGCCCTTAGTAACTGTCCTGTAGTACACCAGATATCGTTACTAAAATCTTACTTATGCGGCTAACATAAACAAAGTATGAATACTGTGTCATTGGTGATATATTTAAATCAATATTGGCCTAAACCTTGACGTCCATTTTATCAGTGAATTTCATTGTAGCCATAGATATTGTTCTGAGACACGACATATGCATGTCCAAGTCATTTGCAGATTTTACAATATATATTTACAAAATTAATGTACTTACCTGGTAAAGTACCGGTCACAAAGTAATCATCTCCGTCGATACACTTAATGGCATCATCTGTTTCCAAATATATCTTATCTAAGGGAATAATGGTACGTTTACTATGCAATTATTAAGCGACGTATTTTTGCCAGTCAGAGAGAAATGAAAGTCCAAAGGGCAATATATTGTGATGCAATACGTCATACATTTGTTATCTTTACAAATAATCATATACTGTAAGTATAAAGAAATCCTTCTCGCAACTTGCGAAACTGATTCCAACTCAACACATTGCCATATGTTCATATATTATATTGGTAAATAGGACTACATATATATTTTCTATTATTGTCTATCTCCCAGTTTTGGTGTCTTGCTCTATCCGACACTTACACCATGTGTCCAGTAGTTGAAACTACACCACTAATGCTTAGAAGCAGAAGATCCATTTTAGTTTGTTCAAGAAATTACCACCAACACGAACATATGCACGTTTTTTTTTATTATATCAAAATACAAAAATTTGAGAGGAAAATATTACATGGGACTAAGCGTTGGCAATGGACGTATGATGGACATGAACGCAATGCTGCTTTCTACCTTTCATGGGCATGCCATGGATCAAATAACATGCTGTATGTCTATGTCATTACCCGCTCATGAGCCAATGTTACTAGCCAATGCCATTTAATAAACATCTGTCACTTTGTCTTAAGTCTACAAGTCACAAGCCTTTGTCACCAATCATCTAGGCAATTAGTGGTAGTAGGCTAGTGAGTTTATGCTTTTTCTTCAGCATTTTTCCTGAAGAGCAAAGTACCATGGCAGTTGAACATGAAGTGAGTAACACAAGATCCCAGACAATTGAATTCCCTGGACAGCAGTGGCAAAAGAGAAAATCAACACAGACTAGTATTTTTACATAAGGCTTTGGTACAGCACCATACAGTAGATGAGTTAATTGCTCACATTTAAGTTTAGTGGAGAAGAGTTCCTGATGTCAATTAAAAAAAACGAGCGATGAAGCAAATTATCATCAGGCTATCGTTCTAAAATGAACACAAAAGTAAAAGGAATTGTATGTTTTTGCTTTGGAATATTTACATATGAACAGTCTGATATATATGTTTCAGTTGTAAAAGGCATATTGAAACAGATTATACACAGAAGACAACAACAAAAAATATATAATGTAAACATGTGATGTACAGCACACGTGCATGGCTCAATGGGTGAAAATATGCTATGACGTGTATTACATATTATTCCTTTAAGCACTACTGGTTTGCTTGAGGATGAGGAACAGCTAAAACAGTCAAAGATGTAGTGCTTATTGTACAGTAATAATACATTCTAGTTCCTCAGTGCTGGTACACATGGAAAAACAGAGAACATAGAAAATACTACATATTCCATTTTCTGTCTGATCACAACCAGGTTGAAAGTTTAGGATTGACTGCTGAATAGGCTTTCTGAATTGTCTCTACATGCAAGATAAATATAGTTAAATCAAATTGTCTCTAAGTATAATCCTACTGTACTTGCTCCTACGTATGCACTAAAAGCCTTTAAGCAGAAAATGTAAAAACATAAACTAGATCTAACAGTACCTCCAAAGCAGCCCTCATACATACTGTATGTTTTTTTGTTTGTTGAAGAAGCAAGACCCCGGAAGACTACATACAGTACATTAGTAAAATTCTACATGGAGAATGTGTCAGCAATACCTTTCTCAAAACGTACAATAAGAATCAGCTTAAATACAAACACTGTTTGATGAATACTCCTGTTGGCTATACTGTACAGTACTGTCCTCCAATAGGACACTTTTTGACAACAGTTGAGAGAAATCACGTAAGAAGGTTATACCCTGCAGTAGTGTGCTTGAAAACAGTGCTGTCAATCAAAAAGAGTTTTGACCTGTAGGAAGTGTGTAGAGTAGAAATATCTCTTCATGACCTGACCATGTGCTCAGATTCCCGCCCCATCTCCTGTTATATATTTAATACTGAATCAAAGTACTGATAAATAATTCCACACACAGTAGGTTTCCCCAACTACTCTGGGTATTATATCTCACCATCAACACAAGCACAACACTTTGTAGAGGGTAACCCTGGAAGCACAGACAGAGGCTTTAACAGAGTGGGAAACTAACCATTGCTCCATTGACTGCTAAAACGTTCCAAGTCTCTTTAAAGTATTTTTTGAATGTCGCATGTTTTGCTATTGCCACTGACTGATTCCACAATCAATACAATCTGCTCTCTGCCAATCACGCTACTTTACTAATAGGACCTACCTAGTTGAGTTAGTAAAATACAGAGGACTTCAAGACAGTAGGCCTCTGAACTACAGCACCACAGAGTTAAACATAGCACCAAGTAATAATGTTGAAAGCAACTGCGTCCTAGTAGCACATACATCATCACTAGCTAATGTAAACACCACTTCTGTTGCAGCACATACAGTACCCCATAACTATGAGACTGTTGGTGACTCAATGATAAATGTGCTCTCTCTCTCTTGTCTTTCTCATACTTTGGACAACTGAAGGCAAGAGATCATGAGTGAATCTACCTGTGTGCTCGTGGAAAATGAAAAGTTGTTTTCTGTTCCAGATAAGGTTTAGTCCAGGGATGACACATTGATGATTCTAAAGCTTTTCAAATTGGTATTAATTCACATACTATACATCAGAAGAAATACTACTGAACTTGTGCAGCCAACAGGCCCAGATGACAATATTAATTTTGTTCTGTGCTAACATTTACTTTTCCATAAATGTAAAATAATGTCTCCAAAAATATGACGAGGCACCATAATATGTTTTATAAATATTGTCCACTTAAATCCTTAATGCAAATATTTTCATCACATCTAATATAATTTCCTTTAATCTGTCACTATATTTTTGTGTCCTCAAGCATCATGGACATGTACTGAACATATTTATGTTTAGTTTCATCTTTACAAATACAGTACGCACCATGTATACATTATAAATATAGATATTTCCCCCCCATATCGTACATCTAACCAATTCTTAGAATGTGCACGTTGATGTGTCAATTTAAAACAACTGCATTCCTTAAAATGCTGAACCATCTCACTTGTTTAAAAGAAGTGAGTGGAGAGCGCCGAAAAAATGTGATGCTTTGAAAGGGGTTCAGTACATTCAGAGTTCTCATTTCAGTTCAAATTCTGAATTGCTAATGAAAGTAACTACAAGTTAGACAAAAAAATATATATCAAATGCCTTTTAAAATATGAATGCGTTTCTTAGTAATTCCTCTAGATCTTGCACGTGCTTAAAACTTTCCATGACTAGGTATAGTCTACAAGGTGAGTAGGACATGATAGCTATAGCCAGTGAAAGGAAAAGTAAACCAGAATTAGTGTAGGAAAACATTCTACCAGCATTGGTCGAACACTTTCTTGGCTAACTAGCTACCCTGTTATAATACTCTAACCAAGATGATAAGAAAAAAGTGAAATTGAATCAATCTAGTTAGCCAACTTGTCAACTGACCGATAAAACCTAAAGTTAGTACTAGCACATTTCAGGTCATAGTATGACATCAGGACATTCATTTCCTGTACAGCAAACATACATTCATTATCGGTTAGTGTTAAAATGAATAAACATACAGAAAAATAGCTAGCAGGTATTATACAGTTGTTAGAGAGATAAATAATCGAGACAACCATTTCGCCTTTCGAGTTTAACCCTAGTTATTGCAAAACAAATCTTCATAATAAAGTAACAGCAATCAGCTGGACCTTTTCTCATCTTTCAAAACAATATTGAGAATACAGTTGTTTTGATATAAAAACATCAATGGCAAGTTTCACTTTCTGCATAATAACTACTTCTGTACTTTTTAAATTGACACTATGTCTTGAATTCAATTGTCATTTTGTGATTTTTCGAATCTATGTTCTAACATTATCACATTTTGAAACCTGAAATGAACAACACTGTCGTCCTCCTCATCTTCATCACTAAGTGTTTTAAGGTTTGTTCTATTAGTAGAATATACACAGTCAACACAGGTATCCATTGAATATAAAAAAAACAAGAAAAACAGAGTAACGCGCCTTCAGTACTGTTTCCTCACAGCTAGGTGTCCTTGGTATAGTCAGTCCATCGGCCGGACTGGAGCTTATAATGATTCCCAACAGAGAGAAAGAGAATGCGTGAAGGCGAAGGGAAAGGCAGTTAATTCACTTTTCAAAAACAAGAGAGAAAAGGCAAACAAGGCACCTAGAGATGTGCCATATTCCACAAATGACTCAAGGTTCCCTCTACATTAATGAACGTATACACATCACATGCCCTCGCCGCTTTCCGTTTCTCACCCTATCAAGTGTACATTTGCCCTCATTTGAACACAAGATACAGTATGTCAAAACAAGAAGGCCATGTGCTCACGTGGTTATATGCAATGAGCCATCATGCAAGGTTTGATTTTAGTGGTTTATAATGTACCAAAATCATACTAGCCTTGCGTTGAATGATATTCTTTTGGGATTAAGCTAAATATGCTGATTGAAATCTAAAGCGGGATCTAAGCAGAATTTTGTAGCAGGCCATTGCATTTCATTTAGATTTCTGGCCTTCTTCAGTATATGAAATGATATACCATTTCTTTCATACGTTTCATATGAAGAAAAAAAGCAAAATACATACATTATACCACTAGAATTACAGGAACTCTGCGCTTACTCTGAGGTATATTTTGTGATAAGAACCCTGTGTTAGACACTGATAATATTTTACTTGTAGGAAAGGTGGCCAAAGGTCCTTGTCTAAGGAACACATCCGTTTTCACAGTCCACTGTGTCACTGAAACACCTCAGATGGAACCATATATGACCAGTGATTTTAAGGTGTTGTGAATGATTACGTTCAACACATTGTACTAGAACAGGAGATTTCCTCCCCTTATTTCATTATTTAATGATGTATTTACATTACATATGTTTTATTTGATGACGTCCCCTATATTATCCTCAGGGAAACACAGAAAACATATTTATGTTGTCCCTAAATCATTAGAAATAAGCTAGAGACAGGCTACCCACTGCCAAAAGCTGTATGGTTTTTAATCATTTGATCATCGTCATTTGTGTATGGTTGTTATATAGAGATCTAGGTTGGTGGGTCAATGTAATTGCATCCCATGGCTTGGGCTGTCTGTGAGTGACAAAGCGGACATATCGGTCAGTGGTCAGTGTAGAGTCCCGTAGTTAGGCCTGTCTAAGTTGGTACTGGCCAGGATGTTTGTCTCGTCCTCCTCGGCGTGTCTGCTGCGGTGCATGATGGAGGTCAAAAAGAGATATGGGTACTTCCTGTTATGCCTTTTCCTCTTCCTGTGGAGGTAGAGCTCGTCTCCGTGAGCCGGGGTGGTCTGGGATTGCTGCTGGGTCTGAGAGTTTGTAACACCTAGGAAGTGAGGGGCACATTGTGTTACTGAGGATACAACAGTAGTCTGTTTGGGTGCTGCATACTCAACCACTACGGTCCTAACATAGGCCTGAATATTTAGGTTGTGTGTGTGACCTGTTATGGAGAACACATTATGGGGCTACAAACTCACCACCTGAACTCAATCATGCCTTTCAATAACAGCTGTAAAACCACAACACTACACACCAGAGCAGAAGCACTCGAGACAAGTCCAGACCAGCACACCTTCCAAATCCATTCCACTTGCCTTTTATGAACCAAACAGATCTCCCTTGAAATCCATGTCATGATTTTCCTTTGAAAAGGAGTTTTTTAAGTGAATTTGAAGCGGGAGATCCAATCCCTGACAGACCTGACTTCGCCATGTATATTGATGATAAATGTCCTCTTTTTACTTACTTACCTTTGTCAGTAAGATAATGACAAGGTGCTTGACCATTTTACATTAAATTTGAGTTGTAGTATTAGTTTGAATTAGTTAGTGGGAAAACAATACAACTGGCATGGATGGACTTTTGGCAAGAATGCTACTGATCGCTAATATCCCAAACAGGCTAGCTAGAACGACTAGCCTATACTGCACAGTAGCCTCTATCGTTAGCTTGCTAGCCTTGCTGGAAAATTAGCAGTAGTGGCTTTGTGAAAGGTTCTTTGTCAAAAGTTCCATACCTCCTAGCTGTGATATAGTTTGCTGTGCCCTATGTTCTCTGAATGGGCTAACTAAACACTGGCTATCTTCTTTCTTAATAAATTCTATCCCTTTCTTTGCTTTGAGGTGGCGTTGAACAAGACAGAGACAGCAACATGCTATAAACATTAGGCATTATTAACAAATTCGTTGTTTATTCACCATCTTCTGTAATGTACGAGACCACATATATCTGACACTATTTATACTGTGTTTGTGTTATTGTATTGTTTGACTCATTTAGCAAAGTGAGTCAGAGGATTGAGAGGAACAGTAGGGTGGATAGAGCTGAGGATTTAAAAGGGAAACTACTGGAGTCCTCTGGTATGTTTTGTTGTTGTAGCCACAGATCGCTGGACTCTTGGAAATCAATCAAAGTAGCCTATGCCGATGCTGGAATCATTATAGATTGGATCTAACTTGTTTTATCCTCAACAGACATGTCTTTACTACTTGTCCTTAAAAGGTGTGCATGTGCCAACACAGGAAGTCACACACTGACTCTGTGTCTCTGACTCTGTGTCTCTGACTCTGTGTCTCTCTGTCCCCCTTGGTTTTTGACTGACTATTTTGCTCTTGGTACAGGCGCTGTATTTCTTCATACAGCCGTACCCTGCCTTTCTGGCTTCTCCAGCCAATGGCTATATACTTTTGAAGAGAAAACATGCACTCATTTTAGCTAGTGTGTGCCCCTGTGCACTTAATACATTCCTCTCTGCCCGCTAAGGATCATGTCAGTGACATGACAGGATACCAAACCTGGATAGGTTTTTCTATGTAAATGCAGCGAAAGTAGCCCGATTTTAAATCAGATGTAAGGCTCACAGAAAATATACCATACTTCCTTAATATAAATAAAAGAACATCCTACAATTTGAAGTAATTTTATGATGATGATCTGCCACATTTATAATCACAGTCTCAAATTGTAAATGCGTTGTTCGGGTCTCTGTTTTGACTCCAACTCCATTTGCTTTGGCCTTGGTCTTGACTTGTTCTCGCTTCAGGTTGATCTCGAACACAGCTCTGCTACACACCACTCTATCCCCAGCTGGCATGACAAAGCAAACCAAAGGTTTCTTCCATAACACACATCAGGCACAGGCCACATGAACATGAGGGCAATTCTAAGCCCTCATGCGTAACCTGAACAGGACGGACCACTGTCACTGGTGCGCAAGTGCATCCATCCCTAAAGCCATGATCTGATCTCCACTCAAGTCAACAGCAAATCATGTGTAGTGAGAGACAACATTGCTTGGTAGGAAGGGGGGCCCTTAGCTTTGCCCCCTGGTTTACCCCTGATGCTTGGTTGCTAGCTAGGCTCTCATCTGAAAGTCATGATGGTACAGTGAATTCAGATGAGCACACTGTGGGACATAATTGTCGGCACTTTTCAAAATGGTCGTTTTGTGAGCCGTGCTCAAAGATGACTCTCAGATTGAGCAGCATTTTGTACTTCCAGTACACCACAATGGTGATGGACAGACAGTTGTTGACAAGGCATTGACTATATGTCACCAATGTGTCTATAACAGATCTATACATCTAATGTGGATATTACAGGTGATGTGGACAGTGTGCAGGAGGTTTTTAACCGGCGATATGTTGCCTGTTGTTCAGAGACTAACCTATTTTCCTTCTGGACGTGGAGTTGTTATTGGTGTTGGCCGCCACCCTCTTGGCTTTTGCAACACACTGGTGTAGCAGTGCTTGTAGGCTCTCAGACCCGGCAGGATCACTAGACGCACCTATAGGTTCCCTGGGAAGAGAAGAAGAGAGGCAGAATACACCATGCTTTACTTCAATCTACCACCGGGGGGCGCTGTCCTCTCAAAGTGATTAGTCAGATGGGAGGTCAAGAAGACATTGATTCCGAAGGTCTGTGATATTGAACCATACCGAATATGATTTGGTGAGTAATTAATAGGCCGTGCATCGTAAGGAATGAGCTATTATGGGTTGTAAAATGTGTCAATGTTTTGTCATTTTCATAGACCCAGAAGTTGCAAATAATCTCTATACTGCATTTTTAATGAGCGTTTCCACAAGAAAGGTTACAGTATCTACAATAACTATGCTCTACAGTAAGAATAATCGGTTTGTTGGTTTTATTGAGTGGGGCAAACTACCAGATCTTTGTGGATATTTTACCTTCATAAGATACATATCAATGAAAACAAGGTAACAGTAAACACCTTTCCTCATGAACAATGCAATGCCTCTTGGGACAATTTTGAACGAAGGATCTTTATGACAGGATTCATCATTCACCCAGGTTTAGTCATAATCATCTCAGTGGTGTCTGAGATATAGTGTGGGTTAGCAGGATCCCTGAAAATGTGTGCCATGTCATTACTCTGAGTCAAACAAATCAAGAGAATAATAAATGGGTCCATTAAAGCTTCATCCTGTCATTAATATAAAATGCACTTGTTGTCTTGACAGTGTTAGCAATATATTACAAACCAGATTCTGTACCAATAAGTATTTCCTGGAGAGATGAATAAGAATACGCCATAGCAACAATTGAGTTATTGATTAGAACAATATTGTGAGCAACCTTTGTCCATAAATCTGAGTCCAGAGGCAGATGTTTCTATACACTAAATTCCTCTACTTTAGGCCAAATGCAATGAGGGATGTGACTGTAAAGCATTTTGAATCACTTGCTATCATCTGCCCACACTCATTCAAAAAATGACTCAATGCCACTAGATGCAACGTTTACATCAGTCTCTGAAATTGGGATTGTGGGTCACTGAAACACTGACAGTAGTAACTCAGATCTAGCATGTGACATACGCACGGACATACCTATGGGTCAAAGTAGACCAATCCAAAGTCCCCGAATTCATTGTGGGGAACAATCACCACAATACTGAATACATGTAAATGAGTTACAAATGAGCAGTATATATAGCTGGGTAATTGTTCATCCATGTAAAATTGAGGAAAGTTGATTAGCTTTTACAAAAAAGGCATATTTTTAATATTTGTACCTCATAATGAATGCACTTGTTTTTCAATCCATAATTGAAGTATGCAAATATTGCTAGTAAGACTCAAAATACCATCAATACCAAACATTTATGTTGAGCTTCATGAACCAGAAATGTCTCATTCTATTTAATTGACTGAATACGCCAGCTTCAAACCCTGACTTGAAGATATGCAAAGTCAAGTGATTCTGCTAAGACATATTGTTTCAAAAGGCATACTGTAGGAACACAAAGCTTTAGAGGTGTTGTCCTTCATATGTCACTGTGGAAAGAGAGATTGAGAACGATTAGCAGAGAGGGGAGACAAATAGGAGAATCAACGCATTCCTGGTTAGATAAATACAGTTATATTCTCATCACCACAAACACTGTGCGCAGGTGCCACAGTATGTTAGATTGTCAGTTTCCATTAAACATGAACACTGTACAGCACACTTTCATCAACATTAACACTGCGTACAGAGGCTTCACCATGCTGACGGGGGGAGATGGCAGGAAGAGGAAATGGCCGTTAAAGAACAGTCACATGACAGGAAGAGGAAATGGCCATTAAAAACAGTCACATGACAAAAAAACGAAAGCACTTAAGACGACGAATGTGACGAAGAATTTGAGAATTATTGTTATTTGTTCGAGTCGAGAGATATTTAGAGAAGGCATGCATGGCATTTTGCACATGGAACAGAACTTTAAAGGGGAATACTCCATTCTACAGGTAAGCTGGGTCCTCTATTGATTCAAGGCTTTTTTAGTGCATGGAAAACGTGCCTGCATTTCAAATACTGCTCCACAGTCCAAAACAGCTCCTAATATTGCTCACCAGCCTAATCACTGTGCTCGACAGCAGGCATGTTGTGCCAAGGAACTGTGTAGGAAATGTAACCTGTACGTTAGCAGTTAGCATTAGAGCTAGAAAACTTGAATCCAGTAAAGAGGCTCAACCCAAAGTCAGCGATTCCCCTTTAAAGGAGAGTGATTAGAGCCCTCCCTGCTGACCCCGCCCCTCTCAGACATGGGTGTGACCCTTACCTATTGCGGCGTAGGGGACCGGGTCACAACAACGCTGCCCAGATAGCTGAGATCAATCAAAAACAGATGAGGTAAGACCCCTGAGCCCTCACACTGTACAGACCAGTAGCCCTGTGCTATACTTGCCCATATAACTACCATAATGTACAGGGGTGGAAAAAGAATGTCCGCACCCGCTAACCGGGAAATTCTGGGATTTGGAAAGGTAGTAGTGAGTATGAAGGGGAAGGGGGGACCGTAGGTACAGAGACAGAAATGCACGCTAGGGGAGAATTATATGCGCCTCAGGTATATTGCTGTCTTGCATGTCTTCTAGTTCTGAAGACCATTTAGTTTATGAGGACCTCAGACTATGTGAATGTCATAGAGATTAACATGTAGTCCAAATGGTTTCAGCTTCTAAAAAAACATGTTTGGCCATATATCAGGTGCAGAGGTGTAGTAAAATCTGCGTTGTACTTGTGTTAAGATCTTTCCGGAAAGAAGGGCATCTCCCCCCGTAGGAAATAATAATGCCTAATATCAGAGAGATTATTTTTGTACTATGTACATTTCATACTTAATTTGAGCAAGGGAAGGCACTCAAAGTATAGGTCTCACTCACTGGTTTTTGTATAGCTACAGAATAATTTATCACCAGCTAAAAAACAGTAGCTGCACAGCCAATAAAACTGCCAATAAAATTATTTTCTCAGATATGATATCGGAGATGGAAAAGAATACAAGAAAATATACTGAACATGTCAAAATAATTTACTACTCAACTACTATTCAGAGATGTCAAATGGTGAACAATGGTATATTGGTCAATTAGTGAAACATGATTTTGCTTGAAGATCAAGTCTTCAAACTAAAATCCTTTGTTGCAGTTAGCATCTTAAAGGATTTGTAACATTTTACTACATTGTTGGTTAGATTTTCTGCCAACATTTTCTTTGCAAACCGTATTCTTATATACCAAAAATGTAGTTGATATACAGAGAAAGACATAGTTGTATAAATAAATACAGAACTCAAAGATAAATGACAAATGTAAATCTGGAGTTTTCATTTGAAACCTATGCTTTAAATGTATGTGCGTTCTCGTTTTCCCTGACTCAAATGACTGTATTGACGAAAGTAGAATTATTGTTAACTAACTGATCTGATGTGTGTCAAATACAAGTGTAAATATGCAGAATTGGTATGCAAATATATATTTTAATCTTCTATAAACTACATGTAGAATTGACTGTCCAGGTAACAGACGTTTGTTGTGTGCAATAGTGAGTTGTTCTTCCTGACAGACCGGTATAGGTCACCTACCCTGAGGCGGATATCTGAAGCTGAGAGGGCTCTGAGGGCAGCATCTCCTCCTCTGTCCTCCTCTGGGATGGCCACTGCCCGAACACATCCCTGCCCTCCAGGGGGGGAGAGGGGGACTGGGAGGGGTAACTGGCTGCGGTTGAGGCATAGGACATGTGGGGGCGGTAACTGGGGCTGGGCCTGCGGCTACTCCGCTGGCCCTGTGTGGGGGACGTGGCCAGGGAGGACCTTCTGGAGAAACTAACCGTGGCTTGGGGGTGCAGGGTGAGCTCGGGCATCTCCAGAGATCGAGAGGTGCGGAGGATGCTGGGGCGAGGCGGGGGGCGGACCAGGATATCGGGGGAACCGGGCTGGGTGCTAAGGGGGCTCTGGGACAAGGGGGAGAGACGAGAGGGCTGGAGGACCAGCGGGGGCAGAGAGGGGTCGGCCCGGCGCCCCGACCTCGGGCTGAGCCAGGACTGGGGGCTGCTGCTGGCGGCTGTGCTCGGGCTCCCTGCGCGGGCTGCCGGGTCAGGGTAAGGCAACACTGGTACGCCCACGCCGTGGGACGTGTGTCTGAGCTGGCCAAGACTCTGGGCCTGTTGCATAGCTAAGCGCCTAGCCGGAGGCCCCGGGGGCCGGCCCCTGCCCTGCAGGGCCATGGGGACCTCCAGCTGCAGGAGCCCGGGGCTGGATAGATCCTTCAGCGGCGGGAGGTGCAGGCGGCTGGGGGGGAGGGAGTGGAGAGGCGGATACGGCGGAGGGTCGGGGAGGTCCTGGTGATGATGCAAGGGGTGGTGCGGTGGATATATAAAGCGGGGCCCCTCCAGACCCAGGAAGGGGAACTCGTGAGGCTGCCAGCTGTCGGGTGAGCGCGGCGAGCGAGGGGGTGGGGTGCGGGTGTGTGGGAGGGAATGGCCAGAGGCGGTGTACTGATGATGGAGGTCCATCTCTTCCCTCTCCTCCGGTATAGAGGGGTAGCCATAGGGGCCCCCGTCGGCAGTGCCTGGGGGGGAGGACAGAGCGGAGCTGCGCGGGCTGACGTCGGGCATGTAGAAAGGCGGCGGGATCCCGGATTCCCCGCGGCTGCCCAGATACCCATAGAAGGGCACCTGGGGGAAGCCCCGGTAGCGGGTGGCTGGGGCCTGCCCGGCGGCATGATGCCCACTGCCCTCCACAAAGCTCATACCTTCCATGGGCCTGTGGAGGCGGGGGCTGTAGTTGGGGGGCTGCGTGGACTCCAGGCTGGAGGACGTTGGGGAGAGCTGTGGTCGGAGCGTGGCCATGATTGGGGGCAGGGGCCCGGGGTCAAAGTCATTCTCCTCGTCGGACTGCCGGAACTCGGGGTACATGTCGGACTCCTCGGCGAACGGGAAGCCCTGTATGCGGCGGTGGGCCGACGGCGGGCTGGCCATGCTGAAGCGACCGTCGGGACCTCGGCTGATCAACTCGATGGGGCTGGTGACCTCGGCCTCGTGCTTGGACACGCTGTACTTCTTGCTGACTATGGCACGCTTGGTTTTCTTGTAGAAGGAGAGCTCCTTGTCCTTGTCCCTCTGCGGGCTGGGCAGCTTTCGGACGTACAGGCCCGGCCCGTGGGTGCCGTCCGAGGATATGGACTGGGGCCGCGAGGTGGCGGGGGAGCTCTCCGGACTGATCTTCCCGGACGACAGCCTGTCAGAGGCAACCAACACAGACAGACACTCAAACAGGGTGGCTTCACACACGGTTTCTTAATCAATAGCCATATTGTGCACCAGACCAAAAGGCATGTCATCCGAAGTGCACATCAGATGATGAGTCCTTAGATAGTCAACAGTCCTGAACTATGGCACCATGTCCAAGCAAACGCCTTTTGCCTTCGTATGAAACCTCTGTATTGTGATCACATCCAGGTACGGCCACAGCGTTCTGAGAGCATTGCAGCTAACAACCGTAGCCACGGCGACAGTGTGAGAGATTAACTGCTTCCAAGCAGCCACGACAAAAATACATCTTCACGCCCATTTGTTTTGCTGGAGGGGGCGAGGTCATGGGGTGCGAACATTCTCTTTTCCAAAAGAATCCACGGCATGCGAGAAAAGCCGATGACATCAAACTAGGCACTGGGAACTATCTGCCACACCTCAGGAGTAGCACGGTAAACGACAAGGTCAACCAGGTCAATACATGTATACACACATACAGTGCATAACACAGCACCTCACATGCAGCTGGGCCAGCGCTTACACAGATCGCTAAACACTGCATGTACTGTGCATGCGGTTAGGCCAGCGGAGCACGAAGCAAATGAGACCCAAACAATGCAAAGCGTAGGGCAGCGCAGCACACACTGTGTTATGGTGCAGGCAGCACGCACTGTGTTATGGTGCAGGCAGCACGCACTGTGTTATGGTGCAGGCAGCACGCACTGTGTTATGGTGCAGGCAGCACGCACTGTGTTATGGTGCAGGCAGCACGCACTGTGTTATGGTGCAGGCAGCACGCACTGTGTTATGGTGCAGGCAGCACGCACTGTGTTATGGTGCA
>JACXGK010008721.1:0-21637 GCA_016801125.1 Novumbra hubbsi | reverse complement strand
TTTTTTTTTTTCTTACAAATAACTCTCCCTCTCTGCTTGAGTCTCTGATCTCAAGTCATCATTGGTGTCTATTGGTTTTATGCATCTGCAGCCCCCCCTGCTTTTCCCTCAGTACTTCTAACTGCAATATCTAGTCTACAGGGACAAATATTGACTTGTCCAGCAAACCTCTGCCAGGATTGAGAATCAGGACCCCGTTTCCATCCAGCTCCAAACTCTGTGATTATGTCCAACAGAGCCCCATTACTGTCTAATCAACAGGCTCGTTAGAGGAGTCACTCACTGTTATTGACTCCCATTATTCAGCCAACCTGTAGTGGGCAAGCCCAGACACTGGCCAGTGAATAGACAGCCCAGCCAGGTTCAGTCCAGACGAACTGGAACCAGAAGTGCCCCTACCAGTTCTACAGGGTCCACTGTGAACTGCAATGTGAAAAGATTCGGTTTTATGTCTAGAGGGTGGTAATGTAAAGGTTGGTAGACAATTATTTATTGTAAGTGATACAATTTTACTATAAGGCACTGACAGGAATATTTGTTCTGTTTTTATTGAATTAAAAATAGTTTTTTTAAGACATTCACTATAACTTCTGACAGTGTTTAAATACCTGCAGAGTGATTCAGCCAAGGCCATAATAAACCCAAACCAAAGCGCAAGAGCAACATTGTTTTTCCTTAACCTTCAGATCTGTATAACGGATTTAAATGAATAGGATCTAGTGTTTGGCCCGCATTTAACACACATTAGCAGCAGTGCTGGAGGAAATATGTTAAGTCCAAAGTCCAAAAGTCTGAAATGTCCCGAAAAACACAACTACTTCTTCAGACGGGAACAATGTCAACAAAAACTAAAGTAAGTACCCTTATTTCTTAAATAAGGCAACTCAACAAAAATCTCAACAAGTAGATGCATTTCATAGAACATATTTCTTTAATACAGTAGTTAGTTACATAGATTTCAAAAAATAAAAATATATGCATAGCAACAAAACATTCATGAAGCTCCCTTTCCACTCTGGCATCAAGGTTTCACTGTAGAGCCCCCATCCACCCCACCCGCTTCCACCCCGCCCGTCTCCACCCCACCCGCTTCCACCCCACCCGCTTCCCCGACAACATTTGTCAGCTGCCATCTGCCTGTCTGCCCCCCGTCTCCTCCTCCAACTCTGTCATTAAGCTGCAACACCTTGACTCCTCTTACACACCTCCTCCTCCGCTCCGTCTCCCGCCTTCACAAACAACAACCTATGGTCTCTCACCCCCTCCCCGTTTCTTTCATTAAACAAGTGCTTGTAATAAAATATGAACACATCTGAAACTGCTGAGTATGAAAAATACTGTACAACTTTGTGATCGACCCAGTGTAAACAGGTTTGCGTGTGATGTAGGTATCACCCGCACACAACCCCTCAATGACAGCCAGGATTCTGGTCCCTTGCAGAGTAATGAATGACATTTGATTGGGAGAAGACAGGGGGAAAAACGGTCTGTCTGACATGTATAATAACCTTTCATTTTCTAAGAGTCTGAGGAAGAAAAGAAGCAGCAATAAGGAGCCCAGCCAGCTGGCCCCAGCTTCAGAGTTCAGTCCAGGGGTTTGAGGGAACCTCTGTAGACTGCCTCTGCTTCCCCCTAGTCACTGAAGCTCCTGTTGCATTTGTAATTGGGTGAAGAATTACCATCCTCAAAAAGGAAAAACATGCAGTCTATGCAAACCCACGTTCAGGAACACAACCATTTCATCAGACATGGTTTCTTTGCCTCTCCTGCGCAACGGAGGCATTCGAACGGCAGACCCAGTAAGGTCGGTGTGATTCCCAACCAGTGCTCCTGTGGTGGCAACCGGGGACCAGCCAGCAGTCCCCCTAAACCTTCCCCCACCCTTTACACTTTGGTGGCCAGAGACTGCACCTCCGACTTCTGTGTCTGGGCGCTGAGTGTGGAGGACATGGAGCTCATCTGCCCGTGCATGGCCTTCTTCAGGTTGAGCAGACACAGGCACTGGGAGCGGAAGCGCAGGTCGAAGAAGGCGTACAGGAAGGGGTTGAGGCAGCTGTTGACGTAGGCCAGGCAGGTGGCGTACGGGTGGGCCACCAGGAGGAAGCGCTCGAAGCCGCAGGAGCTGGGCGCCAGGTTCAGGTAGGACAGGGCGTCCATGCTCTTCAGCACGTGGAAGGGCGTCCAGCACATGGCGAACACCAGCACCAGGGTGGCGATGATCTTCAGCAGGCGCCGCTTCTTCTGGTCCTCCTTGCGCAGGTTGTTGAAGTGGCGCGTCACCGTGCCGCCGATGAAGCAGTAGAAGACGGTCATGGCCAGGAAGGGCAGGAGGAAGCCCAGGGCGGACGAGGACAGGCTGAGCCCGGCGATCCACAGGGACTCGTGCTTCTCGTTGCCGGTGACCAGGCTGAAGTCCATGGCGCAGATGGTGCGGTTGCTGTTGACGTCGTCCACGGTGGTGCGGAACAGCAGCGTCGGCACGGCCAGCAGGCACGAGAGGAACCAGATGGCCCCCAGGGAGGCCAGCATGGTGCCCCGTGACCGAAGCCGGCTGCTGGACAGCGAGTGGACGATGGCCAGGTAGCGGTCGAAGCTCAGGCAGGTGAGGCAGAAGACACTGGCGTACATGTTGACCAGCACCACGTAGCTGCTGATCTTACACAGGGCCACGCCAAAGGGCCACTGGTAGCCCAGCGCTGTGTACACGGCCCAGAGGGGCAGAGTGATCACGAAGGTGAGATCGGCCAGGGCCAGGTTGCCTATGTAAACATCGGCTGCTCGGCGCTTAGACTTAGACCTCCAGACAGTGAAGATGACCACTCCGTTCCCAGACAGGCCCAGGATGAAGATTAGCATGTAGAGGACAGGGATGAGGGAAAATGACGGCTCCCATTCAGAATAGTCACACATAGTATCATTGTCACTATAGTCATAATCGTAAAGGGCTGTATAGTCCTCAGCTGGATCCATGCTGATGTCGATTTTAGGTTTGGAACTGAAAATGAATTCAAATTGTCCAAATCCGTTAAAGGGTGAAAAGCTGCAGTAAAATAAAACCCAACTGTCACTGCAGAAAACTAAGGAAGAAGAAATGTTACAGTTACAGATTGGTCAGTTTTGTATCAGTCGCTGGTGGATCCCTGTCAGAGTAGAGCACACGCAGTATGAATGAGTAAGGCAATGCTGCTTGGGTTTTTAAACTCCGTGCTCCACACCCCTTGTTCCCTCCCTCACTCTCAGGACGAATCCCCCTCCCCCATGAAACACTTAAACCAGCAGCCCCCATCTCACCTCTCTACGGCAGCAAACACCAGTTGAGATAACGCCCCATTAATCGTCATAGCGTTTAAATATATTTAAGAGAAAGATTTGACAATAAATAAGCTTTAATTGATTCTCTATTAAGACATTTTAAAATATGTATTTAAAACGTTATTGTTAGGAATTGGTATCAATTGCAGTTCCTTTTATTGATAGTGGCTAGTTTTGACACTCAGAAAATGTCGCTATAAATGAAAACCACCGTTTCACCGATTTAATTTCTGTTATAGAGCTCTCGTTTTTTAGTTTTTTTTCTTTTGGGAAGTCATGTTTTCTCAAAGCTGATCTTATATGAATGCTGCAATGCAAAAAAATGTATGATAGTGGAGATTTCCTAATCTACCAGTGCAGACTTTTGGAAATCAAATAACTGTAATAGAAACAAAATTAAGTGTAAAAACGCATCAGTAGGATTATTTAAATGCTACGCGACAATCTACTATAAAATGCTCAAGCAACATGTTGTATGCAGAACGTTGGATGTCTATAAGAAACGGGCATATAGAACTTGGTGTCTGGTTAAAAACGGGTGCTTTATACGTGGTTAAACGGTTTTAATGATTAAATGAAATGTAAACAGACAGCTCAAGGGACGTGTGAATTTAATTCTCACTCATAGGGATTCATTTCCATGATAAAAAGACACGCAAACATACAGGATAAACAAAAACAAAAGGAAAAATCACATAAAGTTTACCCATCTTTGATTGCCTCACTTTGATCGTGGTAGGCCGATAGGCTTAATTTACTAATTCCCAGATTAAAACATACAAGCCATACTATCTGAAAATATAATATATAATTGAAAACACAAAACATGTTCATAAACTTATGTGCCCTGTACCTATCGGTAAGTCACCGAATCTACATACCACATTAAAGACTCACGGCTCTAGGTAGTAATAATGTGATTGGACATCTAGCTGGGAAGTATTTCATAAATCAGATTTTTTTTTAAATTAAACTAGAAAAGTATTAGGTTAGACGAGCCCATGTGTCCCTATGAGCATGGCAATTCAGTAACAAACACTGAATGTCATTAAAGTTATTTTTCAGACAGTCTTATCTAGAGGGACTTTCCCTAGTGAGTGCATTGGCCTATATTATCAATATTTTTCGCACTGGCCCCCATGAAGAGTAACTCTACAACATTGGAGTTGTTAGTGCTCTAAAAACAGACATATATATTCCTCCCATTAGGACTGAAACTCACCATAATTTTCGTTACAGATCACTTAAAGCTTCCGCTTTAACAAAAAGATCATCAAGTGTATGGGTAAATGAAAAACAAATAGCATATAGATTATGACGATAATCAAACAATCCTAAAACATACATTTCTCTTTAATTCAAAGCTTGCATGAGAAAAGTGTACTTATCACAGAAGATCACGGTTGACTGACAAAATGCCGGCTATTATGTAAAGCCCAGCCAAATAATTTTAAAAGAAACAATGTTCAGTCAGGCCAACATTTTTGTTGAGGACAGTATAATTGTGATGCAATCTCTCCAATACTGAAGCCAATGCCTATGTTCACCATCTCCTTCACGACATCCTTCCCACTGGCTGCCTCCAGGTCAATTCAACAGAAAACCTCCTAGGTAGCCTAATGTTTCGGACTTGTACAGTGTACATCCAGCCAAAGTAGTAGTCTCTTCTACTCATAGTTTAATGCATGTTGAATTGGAAATGTGCAAAAAAAAAATCAACAATAGCTTTCTTCTATTGTAATTTTTTTGCTGCTTCTTGTCATTCATACTTTAACTATCAGCACATTGTTACACTGTGCATATACCTGATATCATAGTGCATTGAATGCCATACAATCTTGGTGTTTATTGATTTTAGGTTTTCTGTGATTTTTTTTTTTTTAATGGGGGAGGGGCCAGATCTGCTGCCTGTATGATTCATTTTTTGTACCAAATGTTGAGGCAGCAGAGCTGGGAGGGGCCCGGAGGATCAGGGAGAAACCAGGGCATACACATATGACTGGACTCACTCGACACTACTGATCCGTCGTTCATCGACAGTCTCTGGCGCCCAGTCTCTGCTGCAGCGGAGACACAACTACCACTCAGCAGATTCTGACAGTTCACAGCTAGTGTTTGCATGTGCATGTTTTTCAGAGTGTAGGTACATTCAAATCTTCTCTGATATATTTTTTAGATATATATGGTTTGCAAAGGCGACACAATACAGGGACATTTTTGGAATGTCGTCTGCTTGTGGGCAAACAAACGTATTTCTAGTTAAAATGCATTCGCCTCTAACCTATATAGCTAGGTTTACAGTATAGTACGACTCATATCATTCTAAATTTGTTAAGCAGGCAGAATACAGCGTTTCTTGGCACAGAGGGATAGTCACGAAACAACAATTTACAACAACAAGATTCTTGATTTATTGCGTTAAAATTGTTCATACTGTTACTGGTGCAATATGAGCATGGATCAAATCGTTCAGACATCGTGTTTGCCAAACAAAGAGTTGAAATAGCTAGACAATACAATTTCAATTTAATAAAATGTGAACTTTTGTATCATATACTTTTTTTCACTCCTGCTAAATTCTACACAACCAGTGGCCTTTCCATCTGGTAGTTACACTTTTGTGATAATCTCATTGGAAATCTCTCCGGCGAGCCAGTGACTCCAGTGATATCATCGCTGTCAAAACTGGTTGAGCGCCCGTAGTAGGCAACAACGTTTTGTTTCCGATCTCCAAAACGTGTATGCGACAGCTAAAACAGAGCGAAAACCGTGTTCAATCAAACTGCATAAAACGAACCTCCTACAATTTCCGTTCAAACGCAGTTTTTTTTGCACTGATGCAGAAAAAACAGTACCATTTTGAAGCACACACACCCAAACACACAGGTAGGTTAGGCCCGCCTCTTCCCAATCCCCGTGGAGTGGATTTTCTCCCTGCTGTTTTTCAGGCCCAGAATCTGTTAGATAAATAAATCCACAAATTAAAAAAATAAAAGAGGACTGATAAGAAACAGATGGTCAGATTAGCCCATCGTCTGGGGTCTGGGACATAGTTACAGATGAAACATGCTGCTACGTTATAATGCATTTTAAACAACATTCAGTACCGTTTGATGACATTTCACTAAAGTTTTGTTTCGTGAGTTAAAGGGCATCCATTTTAAGTTGTATGTTAAGTTTTTGTTTGTACTTCAGTTACAGTGAAAATCAAGCGTAACTTGCCATGCAGATGAATAATTGATCAATTGATTACACATTCAAATGCAAATACTATTATTCGGATTGGAGCGGTTTATAACGTATATTGTTTGTAATTTGCAAAATTGCACTTTTTTGAAATTACACATATTTAGGCAATGGGGTTGGGGTCAACTCTATGACAGAAAGAATGTAAACAATAACAACAGTAAAAATTGGTAAACATCCCATTTAATTTAATAGTAGAGGAAAGCTTTTCCTGTCTGTGAGTTTTCCTGTATCTGGGTTGGACCACACATGTGTGAGTTGGCAAAGAGGGCTGTGAGGGCTTTTGATGTGGAGTTTAAATAACCCTGCTGTTGCAATATGACTGCTTCGGTCTCACCATTACTCTGGTCACCACACGGCTATGTTGCTCTGCCTTCAGACTTTGAAAACCAAGCCGAACGAATAGTCACCTGCTTAGGAGCTGGAGGAATCGCCACTGGGGTTGCCTACAGGGAATCCAAACAAAATAGCATTAATCTAGAATGTTCTGGAAAGAACCAAATGCCACTAACTTCAGGGAGGGGATGTTCCAGAATCCTGTGCATTGATTCCTAACAGACAGGGTAGGTTACTTCTATGTAGTGCCTGCATTGTTACTGCCAGGTGTTAAAATCGTGGTTGAAGCATTATCAACAGTCTCCAGGGTTCCTCAAAAGGGTGGTGCAAATTGGCCTAGAACCGTTTAGGGAGGCTTGATAGAATGTCATGCACCATAGCACCAAGGAAAATTCCTTGGTTGTGCAAATGTACTTGGCAATAAAGTTTTTCTGATTATGATTCTGATTCTGAATGTTGGACATGGCTGTCTTGCACTCTAGCGACTCCTTGTGGTATGTCCGGCAATGGCAGGGTCAGTGGTGGTTGTTGGATGGAAAATGTTCTTTCCTCCAAGCATGTTAACATTTCCATTTGAATCATGTAGCAAACGCTTTCACCCAGAGCTACATAAGGGGATTCTGACAAACATTTCTTGTTTGAAATATCAATTTGGTAGGAAGCAAAATGGCTTGGTGAGATGAGCACCAAAGGATACATGCCTGTAAGTTTGATTTCCCTGAATTCACTGGGGATTCGCTGCAATGAGGCAAGAACATATTCAAGAAATGGGGAGGGGAGCGAAAAAAGATCAAATTAGTTTGAAAACAATGCAATGAGAGATGGGGAAACCTCATGACCGCATGAAATAAGTCCCAAATATAGACAGCAGGGGTTTTTAGATGTTCCACGCAGCCCAAACATCAAGTGGAACTGAGGGTTCAATTTGTCTGATCATCATCTCACTTACACACGCTTCAGATCAATAGCAGTGAGCATCTATAATGGTCATGTGCCAGCTCCATTCTGCTGAGGAGGATCGGGGGGAAGGAAATCTAAATCATGGTGGGTGTAATCTTTGACCAGGGATCTGTTTGAAGTGGACAGCTGTCAGCTACATACAGATTGGTCTTCCTGATTTGTGGACCCATGCACCAGACACCAGGCCCCACAAATCACGCCCAGGCGCCCGTGGACAGGGGGTGAGGGGGCTGGGGTCACAGCCTAGTGTCACCTGAGTAGGTCTGTGGCTGAGGTAAGAGGTTGGACATAGGGTTTGTCTAAGGAAGGTTCTGTAACAAAAGTTATGTAACATGGTGATATCATGCTCTGTGCTTTAGTCCACAGTACCATGAAACACTTGCACAGGTCATGTTCTACAAGTGTTTTCATTCTTTTGCCTAGGGTCTACCAAATGTTTTGAATCATGCATGTACAGGGAATACATTTGAGAGCAAATGGTAAAGAAACTGTACCATTGCCCAACTGCTAAATTTGCCTACATGATCCCGGCATACACACACAGAACTCTTAGGATTCCCAGATGTTTTAATATGGAGGACTAGATATCCTGGGCTGGCTCTGCTGCTTTTTTATAATACAGAGTCTCGAAAGGCCATAAAGCATGCTGACTCTATACTCTACAATGGTGTTGGGGTAGGTAACATGTCTTTTTGAGTGTGTCTGTTCTCCCACATGCTGACTCTATACTCTACAATGGTGTTTGGATTAGTGTAACATGTTGATTTGAGTGTGTCTGATCTCCAGCATGCTGACTCTATACTCTACAATGGTGTTGGGGTAGTGTAACATGTTGATTTGAGTGTGTCTGATCTCCAGCATGCTGACTCTATACTCTACAATGGTGTTGGGGTAGTGTAACATGTTGATTTGAGTGTGTCTGATCTCCAGCATGCTGACTCTATACTCTACAATGGTGTTGGAGTAGTGTAACATGTTGATTTGAGTGTGTCTGATCTCCAGCATGCTGACTCTATACTCTACAATGGTGTTGGAGTAGTGTAACATGTTGATTTGAGTGTGTCTGATCTCCAGCATGCTGACTCTATACTCTACAATGGTGTTGGAGTAGTGTAACATGTTGATTTGAGTGTGTCTGATCTCCAGCATGCTGATCTCTACAGAGTCTTGCTTTGAACCTTCTGGTCAGCTTGTTAAACACAAGAACTGCTGTGTCAGACAACATCACACTCCCGTGCCGTGGTTCCACAACACCATCCTGGTGATGGTACATGTCCTGGTGTGGTGATCGGCATAGCCGCTACATCCGTTTGGTTTCCAGGACAACGGTGAGCACTGAAGGATGCACTTGTGAAGGATTTTCTAGATCCCCTGAAAAGAGTTCCACATACATTTGTGATTCCCAATTGGAACAAAGTTTCCATCTTTCACCAAAGCAAGGCTTGCGAAAGCCTTCTAACAACTTCCTGGAGATATTGGGCGGACCCGATTTGCTTTCTCAAACATGAAGTCACAAAGCGTTGACACCAACTGAAATCATTTTCCCACAGCTTTCCTTCTTTGACGTCGCTATTGAATTGAATAGAGAACCACACCTGATTGAGACTGTTTGGGTTGATAAGGTTCACCTATTGTTTCATTTCTGATTCCTTTAGCACATTTCTTTTAACAACCTATACAACTTTTTTCAGTTTGAGCTTTCGTAAAGCATTTGTTGTTGTTCATACATTGCTAAATATCAATGCTCGAACAGTCAACAAAAAGTATTTCTCAGGAGGGAAAATGTTCAACATTTCTGCTTACTTGTCTAAAAAATATTGATAATAAAGCTGGGTTAAAATAAATCTGGACAAGATGCATTTTGTCAATATCTGAGGTAAAAAGATAAACAATCTCTGGAAACATCCGCCAACTGCCTTGGCAGTATTTTATACCTCTATTAACTCGTCTATAAACAGCAGATATGTAGGAATTGACCGAATAGTCTAAATAAGTAGAAATACGCATCCATCCATGGATGAGTTGCACGGGGCAGACTGTTGGTTATTCTGTGTTCCTTCAACATGAAGCCTCAGGCCGTTCCGTGTGCCTTGGACACAGTGGAGTCCATAACAAACAGAGAAAACAAAAACTCAATACAATATTATGTCTACCAGCAGACACCATCAGTAACTTTACAACCTTAACTTCATGACCTAATATGGGCGGACAGGTTTGCAACTGGGCATTGTGTTTTTTTTGTCTGTGTTGCTTTCAGTCCGTCCCTGTTTCTATACCTCAAGAAGCTGTGTCAACCTAAGGAGGGAACAAGGGGGTCACAAGGTGTTTCCTCTCTCCCTACTCGGGACCCCCAGACACCCCCGCATCATCCTCTCTGCACCGTGTCAATGGACAAAACAGCAGGCTTAACAGGATGTGCTACAATGGGACAGTCAGTCTTCCAACTGAGATGCTTCACTCAAACGTTGGTTAAATCATGGTCACTTAAGGTAAGCAGTTCATTTCAGAGGCTCCAGGAATTGTTAACAATCCAAATATTGTGTTTGAATGAAAATATACATCCCTGATCCGATCTGTTCTTTTCAATGAACAGACATAGGTCAAAGCTTTATGCATGAGATGAGAATAATTATATTATTGTATTTTTTTTACTTCAAAACTGAATCACAACATTTCATAAGTATCGGGTGGACTTTAGATTGTAGAAGGGATATTTAAGTCGTTAGTTATCAATTGGGTAAAGTACACACAGTGTTATTGCAAGACCATTCTAGGAGTGATATCAACTAGAGTTATTGGGACAACGGGATTTGTTTTAGTAATAAAGCAATGTGGCATCTCAATGGGTTCTGGTAAAAAGGCCAATATACCCCTGCTAAGCGTTGTTTTCAGACAAGCTGTGTCACACCCCCTTGTGCCTTATTGCTTACTTAAATCATTGACATTCTCTATTCACATTGTTGATGGGAGTGTAATGGGCCAACAGGCCCAACTGATGGGTGCAACACAAACCCAATGAAACCCCTTTAGTGTAAAGTCGCCCTGAGACGGCGAGACAAGGAAACCTTAGTGAGGACCCAGGAAACAAAAACACGATGAGAAAAATAGAGGGGCAAGAAATAAACTAATGAAAGAGGGGAGGAGGGTTGAGACTTCCCTCATTTATAAATGAGAGGAATAGAAGGACAAAGGCTGAGGCTGATGAGAGGGTTTGGGCCGCCGGAGAGACCGACTCCCCTGTTTACTGGCCCGGACAGCCCAGCTCTGTGGATAATGACAGGGATTAGGTGCTGGAGACTGATGGGATCCACTGGCCCTGGTAGACACCAGAGGGGTAACAGTGCCCCTGTCCTGGCTACCAATCCCGGGAGACCTTTAGGAATCTGACTCCAGTTGGCCTGAAAATCTCTTGACAAAACGAAACCCCTTATGCTCGGTTAGGTGGAAATGGGCTACAGTGAAGTTAGCCTTTTCCCATTTAGCACTATGTCGCCGTTCAGAACAGCTAGCCGACCTCAGACATGTGGTATGAGGTGGTGGGGATATGGCTAAGGATTCCATCATTTAAATGACCCCTTATATACATGAGGGTGTTACATGTTCCTTTCCTTCCCCCGAGGGTGTCCCTGTCCTGAGGAGGTAGTATGGAAAACCAAACAGGCCTGTGTGAAAACCAGGTGCTTAGACTTTCCACAAACTACCAATGTCCGTCTGGAACCTCCGACTGTTACATGATACCTTCCGTCAGGATGGAAATGCAAGTCTAGTCTCAGACCACACCAGCACCGACATAGACTAGGAGGGAATGCAGCATGATCAGATTCAACAAAATCTCAAACAGCAGCGTATATTTCCTTCTTTTCGAATAATTGTTTTGTATCAAGCAACAGAGCATTTCGTTTTTTGTAATCTAGATCAGTACTGGGCTAAGCTAAAATAATGGCCACTTTAATTAAAAATAAGCACTTTAATCTAAAGCCTTGACAGTAAAACCTGCCCCTGAAGTTTCAAAAATATCTGAAGCCAGGAATGAGCCATTATATTTCTGTTATATTTCTGTCCCCCCGGCTGCCTGCCTGTCAGAACGGCCTCTGTGGCTAAGGCCAAGGGGTAATAACAATGTTTTTACATGGGTTAAAACAGTATTTTCATAATCAAGTACCAATGTTTATTCACCATGTGTGTACAGTTAATAAATTGTGCCGAACGCTAGTGAACCCAGTGAAACAGAGGCCGTTCTGTGTGCTCTCTCCATCCCCTGCTGTGGCCGCCAACTATAAGATGATGTTTTAGCTGTTTGAATGACAGGTGAATCCATGGACAAATCTGGTCCAAAACAGCCCTGTTGACATTCCACAATTAGAAGTTTATTGTAGCTGTTAAAACGTTCCAAACCCCACGGAATTCTCCTCAGCATTCCAAGAGGGAGTTTGGATGATGATGTGTTTGCTGCAGAAGGTGTGGTGTGTAGTGCCCAGGTCCATTTGTCAGCTGCTTCGAAAGGCAGCACCAAACTGTAAATCAGGTAGTGTTGAAACCGGCCTGGCCCAACCTTCCCCAACTAACAGTAGGGAGTCTGTGTTTTCATCGTAAGTGCCTCTCACTTCCTCAATGAACTAATGTTAGCTGTTTTTACCTGTTCACATTATGTACAGTGGCTGCGCAATACACCGCCTATAGTAGATCCAAACTCTTTGCAGTTTTACCCGGAGTAGCGTTGCACTATTTGCCTGCGCAGTCTTTCACGGAGTGGTGAACTCCTCCCCATCTTCGCTTCTGAAAGACTTATCCTCTTTAGGATTCTCTTTTTATACCCAACAATGGTACAGTTAATTAACCTAAAAGTTTCCAGTCTTTTGTTGACCCGTCCCGGTTTTTTTGAAACGTGTTGCTGGCATTCAAAGTGAGCATTTATTTTTTAAGAAACAATTATATTTTGCAGCTTCGACAATATGTTGTTTTGAAAATGTTGTTATTGAATATAGAGTCTAAAAGATTTTCACGTTATTGCCTTCTGTTCTTTTTTATATTTTACACAGTGCCCCCTGTGTTGTATACATATGCATTACTGAAATGTAATTTCTTACAATCAGAACGTGGACACCAGTCACATGATCACCACCTTGAAATGGCCAAGCTCCTTAAAAATCCCACCGTTTATCATCTTGTGTTGGTGTTACCTCTCAGACAGATCACCACTAATCCCAATCAAAGTTAAGTTTAGGTGTCCAGGTTGTTTGGGGAGGTGGGTGCATTGCTTTCTTTGTTTTAATAGGCTATAATCAGATGTCACTCTTTGTTTGCCCTTAAACCAATGATGGGATATCAGAAAAAGATTTGGTAAAATAATAAAAGTATTATTTTAACAATGAATTGCAAAAAGCAACTTATCTTTAGGCATTTTAGATGGAGGGAGCATATTAGATGGAGGAAGAGTACCAGAGCACCAGAGGAACTGCATTCATATTTACAGAAGTGGAGCAACTAAGGACTAACACTTTTTCCACTATTCCCATTGACTTATAAAACCCATCATAAGCCTTCTAGTCTAATCTAAATTCTAGACTTTTTAGCACAAGATCGGCATGAGAGTATAACCCTCTCTAACCCCACAGGAACTGGTAATCTGACATCTGGGCGTCTGACTGACCAATCACACACACACACACACACAGTTTCCTAGTAGTCCATTTCCCTTAATCAGGGTATATTGTCTGTGATTGTCAGTGCAGCCCTCAGACTCCTGTTTATAGCTCGGTATCTGTACATACAGCTGACTCATTATAAAACGTCCAACTGCCATTTAACAGGCAGCTGACTAAGACATCAGCCTCATTACCACGTGTTATTATTATACAGCCTGGCTGAACTCTTATCAGACACACGTTGGACTAGAGGATGTAAGGAGGGAATAGAAAAACACATTCATCAGGTGTAGGTCAGGGCCTGTGTGGTAGGTTTGTGTTGTTTCAATAGTTGTTCCTGACCCGAGGAAGACAGTGAAATAAGATGGCCAGGTTGTGAAACGGGGACTTTCATAATTAAATATATTCAGGGCTTTTGGAAAAGGAAGTGGGACGCTGTTAAAACACAAAAGGACCAGACGGGGGCAAAACGGTCCCAGAGTCAATGTCAAAGCCATGTGTCTCAATCCTAACAGTGATGGGGGAAGGTTTACTGCCCTCTCATATACAGCAGCAACTCTGGGATAATATTTGGACACAGCCCGTGACCTTCTCAGCTTTCCAAAAGTACTCCTCAACATAGCCAAAAGATTTTAAAGTTTCCAGACCCCCGGAAAGAGACCAAACGTTTGAGAAACACAGCAAGTTACTGGAGAACAAATGGCATGTTAACAGTTGCAGTGGAATGAGGGGGGGCAAACATCAGTGTTATTACACAGAGAGAGTAACAGTTGAGAGAGCAGGGTGGTGATCATGCATTCAGGGTGGCCGTGGGGCTGGCATATGTGTTGTGCAGGCTGGCTCTGGCACAGACGAATAGGGGTCCCCTATGAGCCCCCTTCCTCCTCCACCCCACCCCCCATCCAGCTGACTCTGACCCAGTTGATTCAGACAGCTGCAGCCCCCCTCGATCCAACCCTCACACCAACCCTCCTTTTGATCACCAGTTTAGTCCTACAGTTGCCACATCATTTAACAGGATGTAATGCAAAGAATATCGGGGGGTGAATCTGCTCCGATGGAGCCGGTGACTAGAGGTGAAGATTCAGCAACAAAAGATCTGTTGGTTGGTTATGGTAGAGGAATAGAAATCGCATGAAGTTGTCATGTTTGAGGTGTGTACCTGAGGTGTGAACACACCTTCTCCTTCCTCAGGTAAAATGGCTGTGTTGAATAAAGCCCTGCGGCTACCCTTGAACGCAGCTTGCCTGCCACCCTCTGATGAAGCACACGTGCACCCAAGCAGGCCTCGTCAATGGTGAATTACAGGGCCCTGGAAAAGCAGCTCTGGGCAGAAGAGTGAAAAAAAGATTAGGATGTGGGTCTGTGCCCGGCGGTTTGAGTTTCATTTCGTATTTGTTTTATTCTTCCTTTCTGCCATCACTGATAACGGAATCCCCTTGTTGGGGCTTGGACAACCACTTCAGCACTCCCAGGACAATCAACAGGATTATCTGTTCAGGTTGGGTTGACATATTGTCAATACGTCATATAGACAAAGAGACGGCAACAAGATGACACAGAACGGGAAAGTGATCCTGGTTGTTAATGTTAAACAATAGTAATGTATTTAAAATTAACAACGTCTACACTGTATTTCCATCCAATTTTGTGTTATTTTAATGCACAAAATATTCAATTTTATAAGTGACCCCAAACCTTTTAACAGTAGCGTACATTTCCGTGAATGAAATTCAGCACATCAAACTAACTCTCAAAATTAAAAAAAAGAACACTTGAAACGTAAAATAGAGAAGCCTCACATCTTTTCCCTCATCTTGAGAAGGCATCTACAGGTATTCTGCAAGCTGTCAAGTGGGATCGTAAACGTCCATCCATTATCGACACAAGGGAAATCAGCATGATGTTTATCTTTCCCACTGCGGGGAAAGACCTAGCGGGCGTGTCCAGTGTGCACACGGCCCGCTCTGTGGTGCATCTCCATTCCTCTGTGGATCCCTGCTGATCCTTCCTGGATTTCCAGAGAGCGGTCCCCTCTAATGTCAGACAGAGGAGGCCTCAACAGGTATCACAGCACACAGGGCTAAGGGGGTTGTGAATGGGTGTTGCTGGGTTGTAGGGTTCAACACCCCCCCGTCCTTCCTGCCTTTGTGGGGACTTGGCGTAGGTTGGTGCCTGTTCATCAACGAGAGGTGTCTTTGGGCGTGACCCTTTCCCCCCCCCTCAGGTTCATCCAATGAGATCTAACCATATGTCATACGGGCGGGGGTGACATTAGCAGGCCATTCTGTTTGTCAGGCTGGAACAACTTGGGTGATAATACCAATAATACTGGTTGGTGATGAAGAAGCAAGGCTGGAGGCTGTGGTGGATTCCCCTGCCTGGGGACACCAGCTTACAGCTGAGAGGGAGGGCCAGTCAAAACGTGCTCTCTTTCCCCCCTCTGAGCTCTCAGGTTGACAGCTACTAAGCCCATTATCTCTGTCCCAAAGGATGAGGGAAAGGCAAGTCTCCCAAAGAGCAGCTAGGAGAGGGATTAAACCCCAAATCAATGTGCAGAATCGCAGTACATTGTTCCACGTTGTCTCCTTTGTTGTGGGTAAATGCTACTCATATACCATGGTGGTTTACCTTCTAATACGCATGTACAGGATGTTCTGCTGCACACCTGTGCCCCAAAGAGGTCATGGATCAGTGCAGAAGCAGAGAGATGGGTGAACGTCAGTCCAGCGTCAAAGGATTTGGGAAGGAAAGAGAGACATGTAGACACCTAGGCCAGACTCTAGTATCACCTTTGTTTTTGGGGTACGAGGGAGCCGGCTGTTCCCTGCCCAAAGTCAGTCCTTGACATTCCAAAATGGCAGGTCAGTGTGGGAGACACACAGTTCTATTCATAAGGGGAGTGCATGAGGACTCATCGCCTCTGGCTTCCCCACACAGCGCTGGGATTCAGCTGGATTTGTCCCTCAAAAGAGATCGCTCACCTGGCTGTTTTGTAAAGAAAAAAAGCCCCCAGGGCCTGGATAAAAAGCACACAACAAAATATGCTGAGACAGATGTCTTCTAACTGCCCCTCTTCTGATTCAAACCCAAAGGCTCTTGTAGGGTTCTGTCCTTTCTTTAATACCAATCCTGATCAAACATTACTACAGAAAAAATCTGAATGTAATTCAATTACGTAGTAAGATGGCAATACTGCAAAAAACCCTTTAGTTTGTGAACAATGGGCCTTTTGATTTTCTTATTTGGATCTAGGAGAATCCCATTGTTTTGACCACCCTACCAGCCCCTGTCCCTTAACCATGTCCCAAACCTCCTCCCTAACCCTAACCCGGTCCCTTACCATAACCCTGTCCCAAACACAAACTCTCTCCCCTGTGTCTCTTAAGAAGGGCTGGTTTCCGTGATGGGGAGATGTTTCCTGTGGCAGGTCTGTCTGCTGCTGATTACAGCCCATCCATCAACCAGACCTCCTCAGAGCAAAGCAAAAGGGAGAGAGGAGAGAGAGCAAACACAAATGAAATGGTGGGGGGAGGCTAGATTGTGCCCCCCCACGCCTTACAGACAACTACACTGCAGATATGAGTTAAGAGTACATCTGGCCAGAGGCACTTACAAATAGGCAGGATCATTCATCCACACAGAGATTTACTGATGCGAAATGTGTGACAAACACAACTTTTAACAATAGACAATGTGAGAAACGCAGCCAAGATCCATTCTTACCTTCACTGACTTCCACATGGCGGAAAAGTCATTCCTTTTTAGATCTGTCTTCTTTACAAATATAATTACAGGACCGGATGTCATGTGTTCGAAGGGGCACATAGACACACTCAAACAGACACAGTGCATGGGGTCATCCAGCGCTGTGCGTTCTACATCACAACATAGGTTGAACCATGGGTCAGACGCAATGTTTCGGGGAAACAGGACCCTGCCGTAAATTTGGACCCCAGGATCCAGGGGAATGGTCCACCTTTCACCCCCAAACCTCACTTTTAGTTACCCTTTGCAGTAGGTTAGTCTCTCACGGGACGGCCAGTGATATAAATCCCTTGGTCCTGGTCAACAGATCCTTTACGGTAACATTTCTCCTGAACACTCGATGCTTTGCTGCAGGCGTGTGTAAACAGGAGGTTGTGAGACATCCTCCCCGCACAGGCAGAGGAAACCACACACTGAAACGGCAATGGTCAACTGGCAGTCACATTGTGGGGTGTTGAGTCTGAGAGACGGTGTTGAGTCTGAGAGATGGTGTTAAAGCCAAGGCCCATTGTGTGATGCCCTGGTTTGTGGATTGTTGTATAGCTTTTGAGTGACCTTGCATGTAAATGTGAGCGTGCTCTTGTGCTGGCCGTTGGGAGGCCTTTGGGAGGCCGTTGGGGGGCCTTTGGGAGGCCGTTGGGGGGCCTTTGGGAGGCCGTTGGGGGGCCTTTGGGAGGCCGATGGGGGGCCTTTGGGAGGCCGTTGGGGGGCCTTTGGGAGGCCGATGGGGGGCCTTTGGGAGGGCCCCAATTGTCCCAAAGGTGATAAATAACAGCAAATTGCTCTAAAACGAAGGCGTGCATGTGCTTTACAGAAAGGCTCATAAATTGTGTTCATATTCCCATTGCTGCGCTCTCCTACCTACTGTCTCAACACTAAGCTCAATTCCTTGAATCAGCATTTGTCATCAGGTTTTAGTAAAGACCAAAAAAGCATTTTTAGAATGCATTTGGTTCCTCTCCTGATCTTCTTCAATCTTACTGAAGTTTCCTTTAAAGCTCTGCAAGATAACCCAAGACATGTTTTTTACAACAAAGGTAGTTTTAAAAAACAAAAAAATGTTTGATGTAAAACATATTGTTACAACACTTGTTATACATTGTCTATAACTATATGCGCTGCATCGTGCGCCGATGATTATATCAAATATTGACCAGAGGGATCACACGAGGATGCAGTTTACGGCCCAAATCCAAGCTCTCGACCCTCGTTTCGATCACTTGTTCGGGGCTCCTCCAGGGCATGAGGCTGTGGGCGGAACATTCTTCAGAGAGTTGTGACAGTCCTGCTGACCACACCCACCTCTCTATCTGACATGTTATCCAAACTAAGGCCGAGACAATGCCCTGGTTCACAGGTCACCTGCGCTGTGATCACTACAGGCAACGCATTCCACAGATGAACTTTGACCTACGCGGGGGGGTGGGGGGGTCTCGGAATAAGGTCCAACAATGGAATCCCACCGGGACAAGTCTGAACAGTCACGCCTGGTTACAACCTTCATCTACCTGTCAACAAAGCAACCCGGCAAGGTGTCCTAGGGTGGTCCCCCCTGAACTAAGCCGCGGCTTTGGATGCACTGGCGCTGATGCGGCATGGGTTCAAATCCCGCGCACGGCTCCCTCAGCAAACGTTCCCTCTGAAGGGTTTTCCCGAAATGTAGACCTGCGTCGCAAGGGTGTACATGAATACATTGTGGATGCTAACCACTGTGGGGGAAATGTTTCCCCTCAGGCTGGATGACAGCCAGGAAACGGAGCAGGCAGAGGCACCGGGACGGGGACTAAATCGGACCGCCGGAGGAACCGGACCACTTGACTGGAGAGTCGTCTAAGCTTGATGGGGGGACAGAGGTAGCCGTCAGGGGTGTGGGTCTCCCGCCCTGGCGGAGGAAGGTGAGCAGGAGGGAAGGCAGGTGAACGAAAGGCACAGGCGGATTTACAGCGATTCTGATACTGCACATAAACGGGTCGGTGGCCAATGAGCTTGGCACCAGGGGACAATATGTTTTATGGCCTGGCGCTGGTGTGCTAGCGGGTATAATAGATGGATGGTCTGTGGAAGTCTCATTCTCCCTCTGCAGCCCAGCTGCCTGTCCGCCTGCGGTGAACCGATTATTAGGGAGAGCCTGTGAAGTCCGAGCCAGCTGCCCCTGAATACATCAACACTCGCACATGTAACTGTAGCCGCCTCCAGCGCTCCGCTAACAATATGACATGTGGTATTACGCGGATGCTCCGATTGAAATGAAATCAACATCATTTTGTGTAGCCTGAGCGGGGATTGAAACCATAGCCTTTGACCTTGCACGCTTCGTGCCCGACTGACCGAGCGACACTGACATACGTCACACTTCGAATGTGACCTAGTGATGATCACAAACAGCAACACATGTCCCTCAACTTTCAGCGTCTTGCTTCCCCATGTAACTCCTGCTCCCCAAACATCACTGCTAATAACATCCTATTCAAAATCATGCTGGAACCGGAATGCAGATCTGAAACTCCTCGGTTAATTCATGCTACAATGTGGAGCTGAACAGAAAGGAGACATATTGTCGCTTAAAAAGAATGAGAATCTGCTTTATTTCCAAGTAGGTTTACCCATAAAAGGAATTTGCTTTGGTGCAATGGGGCATGACAGAAAAAACAGTAAATGGTAAAAAGCAAAAATTACACACAAACTATAAAATGTGCAAACATTTACTATATAAATAGCAAAACCCTTGTCAGAGAAACAAAGCCAACGTATAGGGTCTTTACATAACAGACATGGACCATTACATTTCAGAGTGCTGTTGTTACATAGCTTGTGGTCCCCTATTATGAAATTGATGTAAGGACTCAAGAACCACCATTAAATGGATTTTAGGCCATTTCTATTCTTGTTGAATTACACTAATCCTGTTTAACAACAAGTGCACAAAATTAAACATTCCGCATCTATTTTCCAAGATGTCTCAATGCAATGTTTGAAGATTAGAACATTTTTGGTATAAACTATAAAACAAATTGTGAGTGTGGTCCTGCATATAAAAGCATAAATCATTGAAGACTGTTGGTATTTTATTAACGTTTAGCATGTAGCAACCACAGTTGACACCTCATAGTGGTGCCAACAGGCACATGATTACTTCCCTTAAATTGTTTGAGGGGTGATATTTGGCACAAATGGCCAGGGATTTAAGTCTTCCTAATCCAAGTAGTATCTCAGATACCAAAATGTAGGTGAATGATGAGTTATGTCATTGAGCTCTTGCATTTGCAAATGATACTGATTGGCCCAGAGGGGCAACGCGTCATTTGTGGGAAAGAAACATTTAAGGCAGACTTTTTCATTTGTGTAAATACAACCTACTCAACCAGGGGAAGATGTTACATTATTCTCTGTCTCAACTACTAACAAACAATGTTTCCACCGTGAAATGAACTGGGTCGAGAACGAACTTTGAAAAACATACAGAAGTCACACATTTACATTCTAGATTCTTCTGAGAAGATCTCCGTTTTCAAATGACTGTGTGGGGATTTCTGCCGCGGTGAATCGACGGACAATGTGTCCTAGTGAACCACCTCTTCGTCTTTTGTTGCTCCGGCGTGGGTTGTCAGAGCGTGTTGCATGACGACGGGAGAAAATGGCGTGCCGGGCGCTCGCTGAAAGGCTGCGAGCGGAGTGACCTGACGCCGGCCCCTGACCTACAGCCAATCACAGTGAGGCTCGGCGGCAGGGTGCCTGGGTCGACATGACAGGCCCTGTGGCGAGGGGCTGGTGGGACGCTCGGACGCTAATCCCCCCCCCGCTCCGCCAACCTGATGCCCCCCTTTCGCTCGCCTTGCCCGACACATTCCTGCACATCACAGCGACGGCCCCTGCCAGGCCACAGGAAGAACACCAGCTGAGGCCCGGGGAAAAGAAGAGGGAGAACAAGGGAACGAAAGAGAGGGAAATAGAACAAAAGGAAAAGTGAAAGAGAGATGTAGATCACTAGGGTTACAGACAGAGTGCATACATATTTGCATATAAGGGTGAATGAAGATTTAGGGTTGTATGTGCATTGGAACAAGGAAAATGCTGTAAGGTTGTATGTGCATTGGAACGAGGAAAATGCTATAAGGTTGTATGTGCGTTGGAACGAGGAATATGCTATAAGGTTGTATGTGCATTGGAACGAGGAAAATGCTATAAGGTTGTATGTGCGTTGGAACAGGGAAAATGCTATAAGGTTGTATGTGCGTTGGAACAGGGAAAATGCTATAAGGTTGTATGTGCGTTGGAACAGGGAAAATGCTATAAGGTTGTATGTGCGTTGGAACAGGGAAAATGCTATAAGGTTGTATGTGCGTTGGAACAGGGAAAATGCTATAAGGTTG
>JACXGK010008720.1:0-21608 GCA_016801125.1 Novumbra hubbsi | reverse complement strand
GGGGGGTGGTTGGGGGGATGATTAGTGGGATGGTTGGGGGGTTCACGGCAGTTAAGGTTGTTCAGGGGATTGTGGAGTCCTGCTTATTTTCTCTCTCCTGTTGTCTGGTTTGTGTTACTGCTTCATTATTTCGTAAAAAGCAAAACAGAACAGAAGTGTGATGGCGTTCTAGGAAAGAAAGTCGATCCCCTGGGAGCATGTTTCAATTGTTCAGGTCAAACGGTCACTCCAGGGGATTTCCCCCTGAAAGGCGGCGTGGGACACCGCCCCAGGACATACCTGGGATCTTGTTGTATAGAGTTGTGCAGTTATAGGTAACCGAGAAGGCGGGCTGGAAGACAAGGGCCAGCATAGCAGACAGGCTGCACAGAGAAAGCATCTTCACTACTGGGGAGAGGGGGACAAGGTCACCTCACACTCAGGACACCCAGCGCCTAGAAAGATACAGTGCTGTGGGATGATAACATATGGGATGAAACACAAGGGATGTCCACATAAAGGATGATAACTCGTGGCATGTCAACATTAAGGATGACAACACATGGAATGAGAACAGAAAGATTACATATGGGATGATGGATTGCTTTAGGAATTTGGGTTGGAAAGATATTCCTCAGGACGGTAAATCTCCAGAACAGGTATGGGCCATCGTGGGTATGGTGTTACAGTGGTCTCCAGGAGAAAGAAGGGTGGGGTCGACAGCCAGAATCAGTTAATTACCAAACTGTTAAACGGATGTAAAAAAGGATAAAGCACTCTGTTCATTTATTATCCAAAGCGATTATCTTCGAATTAAGAAAACATTAAATATTTTTTTTGTATATGGCCAAAAATAACTCCAGTATATGCATCTCTCTTCCTTTGCAAAGAAATAATGTATATTTAACTTTATTTAAAGATTGTTCAGCTATTCACACAATATGAGGTGGACTCACAACATACAGACAATCTTAGTGACAATGAAGTTAATTAAAACCCTGCGTCTTAGATTAAGTAGGTAAGATAAAACTGGATCACCCAGAAATGGAATTGCGAATGCTTTCAATGGTACCCTGTTCGTGTCCTGAACAGTAAATAAGATTAAATAATGCATCTGTCTGCATCTCATCTATGTTTGGATGATCAAATTTGTGACGTACTGAGTAGTGTACCTGGGAGAAGTCCACTGAAAATGTACCAACTTAAATAATAAAATGCATACAGTTAATATTATTAATAAAAATAAACATAACAAAACAAGTTCTGTTACGCAAATAAACCTGAAGTAACATACTAACTGGAAGGAAAAGTAATCTACATTCAACAGGGTATGTTGAGTCTGGAAGTCAAGACTGAAAAGAATAAATGTATAAACTTACAATTCGCAGACAATTCTAAATTAGTTCAGTTTGATGAGCTGAGTCAGTAATCGTGCCTTCATTCCTGGGAGGTTCTTGAAGAGGTGCTCTTAAAAGCAGATGGTCCTGGGCTGGATCTTATATACAGGGGTTTGACCCCCTGATATTATCACACACACACTCTCTCTAAGGAAACTCTAGACTCATGTCTTGAGAATCCTGGAAATGTGATAATGCACGCTACAAAAATGTGTCATTCTTAATATCACTCACTTTGTCCGGCACAGTATATTGATTGAGTCAAAAACGCATCATTGCAAAAAAATCTTTCGCTATAGGCTACAACTGCTACCGTTCCCCTGTCAAGGCCTATTGTTCATCATGTAATAGAGTAGAATGAAAACATTTAGGTGAGTGTGATTTTCCACCCTAAAAAGCCCTTCGGAAAGAGAAAATCTTAGCTACATTATACTGGGATGTCCCAAACAGTCACTAGCCCTTCAGGGTAGGATCTCTCCGATGACACCTGCTCAGGAGCTGAGCTGGGGACACAATGTGCACTCCGACCATTTCCCTAGTATCTGACAATATCCCCAGTATCCGACAGTATCCCCAGTGCCCTAATGGCATCAACAGGATCATTGCAGATCATGTACAACTCAGAATGTCTTACTGAGGCTGAAGTTTGAAGGTCAACATAATTTTTATTGAAAATCATGGTGCTTGGGACTTCATTCATGCAATCAAGTTTTATGATTTCAGTACGAGTACTTTACATGTGAGAATCCATTAGATTCCCTATACAGAGTAATTTTATAAACTAATAAAACATTTATAATATCACTTTATTTCTTAAATTGCCACCGTTGAGCAGTTCGCAAACAGAGATCTATCAGAAATCATTTATAAAGCACTTCACAACGGCGTTTGTCAAAACGAGCTTTCCCAGACACCGGAACCCCAATAAGCAACAAGAACTTATGACAAGTATTAATACATTTGTAATAAGACAAATAACTCAAATATCAGATAAATGACTGCGGTAGAGAACATGTTCATCCACTCATCTAGCACGGGTACCCTCTCATTTCACAAAGTTGAACTCCCACTTCCAAGGGCCGGTTTAGGGACACAGGTTAAGCCCAGTTTTGGACCAAAAATTATAGAGATAGTTTAGTTTTCTAGCCTCAGACTAGGTTTAATCAGTGTGAAACTGGACACTAAGCTCTGACCTTTACCACGGTAAGCTGTAAGAGGTAAAAACCATTGAATCACTGGAAACTCATATCATATCAACGTCAAAAGCAGATATTTTTTTCTCCCGATCATTTCAGGCAACCCACACCCCTTCCCCAAACAAACATAACATGCAACTGTTTTCAATAATTTATTGAAATACAGTTAATAGGGAAATACATTGAAAAAAAAAAAAGTCATACAATTTTATTCTTTACATAACTCAAATGAATAATTCCCTATAAGTCGTTATTTGACAAGTTTATCATCTCAAGTAAAATAAACAGAAGAATATGAATTATTTATTTTGGAACATAACCCCAACATGTACAGAATAATGTTGTCATATTGGCCCCAACACACATCGTCTTGTGTTCCAAAAAGCTAGACAGGAGGCCCAATGCGTGTGTTTAATGACCACTAACCTGCTGATCTGGTCGGTTAGCAGCGGTTAGCGATGACAATTGCACAATTGATCTGTCACTGTGGGCCGGGCGTCTTAAAGTATAACTCCTGATCTAGGATCAGATCGGTCTTCTACGTAATAATAAACAAGATGGTACGGATGGATCCTAGTTCCGCACTTCTACTCAAAGAAGCTATAATAAGGAAGAACAAAACAGTTTATGAGAGCAAAACCTCAAATAATATACTTTAATCCTGTGCTGCACTCTTCAGTACAAAATGAGTGCAATATATACTAGTGTCGGACCACACATTAAAAACAAATGAGAGATTAGGTCCAAACTGCAGCCCACTAAAACAGGATTCAGGCGCTTCACTATAATTCAGAACTTTTTCAGGGCTTCCGGTTGAGTGTTACGATCATTTGAAAGTCTGTTCCGTCTGACGCAACAAGGTTGAGGTCAGGGGTCATCCGGAATGGTGGAACTTCCAGCTTGCTGCCTCTTCAGGTAATATTTCTGGAGGGGGGAAGGAGGAATGTAAAATCAACTGCTGTAGTTGAATAATCCACAGAAGAACACCATGGAAGCTTCCGGAATGTTCCAGGCCGGCGGGATGGAAACATACCTGCATGTTCTGATAGTGGCGGTGACTGCTGCAGTGGGTCTTTTTGGCTGCGTCTTCAGTGCCGTAGAACAAAGAACACAGCTTACAGAAGAACCCGGCCTTAGGAACCACGAAGTCCACACCTAAAAGAAAAAGGGTGGAGTCAGCAAAACCTGCAATCTACACACTTAAGGAGAAATACTGTGTGTGTGTGTGTGTGTGTGTGTTTACAGTAGATACATCACCTATAGGATTGTCTGGTGTAAAGGGAGGCAGTGTGAAGTCTGGGGTCAAAGGAGATTCGGAGCGACATCGCTTTGCTTCGGGACCCTCTTCTTGTGTCAGCCCTTCTGTAGAGATGGAACGCAAGGAGGGAGAAAGAAGGAGGGAGAAGAAAGGAGAAGAGAAAAATGCTTTCATTTAGACAGGTGACTCAGAAGGTTCCAAGCAGTGTGTGAAGAGTCAGGCAGTCTCAGTAGCCAACCTCCAACTCCAACTGATCAGCTAAAAACGGCACGGATCATTTATGACCAACTTGTTCCACTGGTGTCTGGACAACAACGATGGCCAATTTTAAAACACTTCATAAGACTTTAATATATAAAACAGTTGTGACAAGAAATTAAGTCAATTGTCACATTTTATCAGAATGTGTAACTGGTTCTATCAAGACCAGTAGAGGCCGGATCTGTTTAAATTACCCGCAGCCATTCTGGAGCCGCAGTCAGTCTTCCCATTAGTCACGTCAGCCACCTCCAGACCGGGGGTCACAGGGGGGTCAGGCTGCATCTCCTCCCCAGCCCAGGGGACTCCCGGGCTGGGTTGGTTTGCTGGGTCTTCAGGGACATCCTCCTGGTGGTCCAGAACTGAGAGAGCTTGGTTGTCCGCCTCTGACAATGAGGAGGCCAAGTCCAGAGAAGTGGAAGGAGTTGCTGTGTCAGAGGGAGGACTCATTTCTGCAGGAGGCTCATCTATTTCTTTCTCCTCTTTTGCAATCTTTTTTTTGCCTCTAGCCGACTTCCTCACTGATGGAAGGAGGGAATAAATAAACATTAAAACAAGAAAAATATCTGTCTGTGGGTATTCCTGTATGTTTGTGTCGGTCTAATTAAATATTAAAACAAGATAAATATTGGTCTGTGGGTATTCCTGTGTGTTTGTGTCTGTTTAATTAAACATTAAAACAAGAGAAACATCGGTCTGTGGGTTTGTCTGTCTAATTAATCATTAAAACAAGAGAAACATCGGTCTGTGGGTTTGTCTGTCTAATTAAACATTAAAACAAGAGAAACATCGGTCTGTGGGTTTGTCTGTCTAATTAATCATTAAAACAAGAGAAACATCGGTCTGTGGGTTTGTCTGTCTAATTAATCATTAAAACAAGAGAAACATCGGTCTGTGGGTTTGTCTGTCTAATTAAACATTAAAACAAGAGAAACATCGGTCTGTGGGTTTGTCTGTCTAATTAATCATTAAAACAAGAGAAATATCTGTCTGTGGGTATTGTGTCTGTTAGTCTCTCACCAGGCGTCTGTCGTCCCCTCTTCCTCCTCCTTGCTCCTGTCCGGGGGGTAACAGCAGCCTCCTCCTCCTGCTCCTCTCCAACCTCATCCACAGTGACCAGGTTCATTCCCCTGATCTCCTCCACGCCCCTGCAGTTCTCCTCTGCTCCGGGAGAACTTGTAGCTTCAGCTGGAGAAAGAGAGACAGCAATTAGAAATGCACACACTTTGAGTCACACATAAACCCACACACAATAAGTAATCCCTATTCTAAACACTGATGTGGATCACACACACCTGTGCTGTTATTATGATGTTTGGATTCAGGGCTTTTCTCTGGCTGCATTTCCTTTTCCATGCCATCATCATCATCATCCCCTCCAGTCTCATCCAGGGTCACCAGAGTCTGATTGAAGAGGCACCACAAGGAGGATACAGCAATTTAGTAGTGAGGAGAGAGAGAAGGAGAGAAAAGAGGGACAGAGTAGTTCCTGACCTTGGGGTTGAAGGCGCCTCCTGATTCAACCTCCTGGCTGAAGGGGAGTGGCTGTGGATTCGTCCCTTCAGCTCCTTCCTCGTCGACGATCTCATCCAGAGTGACCAATGCCTGCAGGTCTGCCTCCATTAGTCCACTCGCCTCATCCCTGTCTTCTCCCTCATCCCCCCCGACCTCATCCAAAGTCACCAACCCTTCCGTATCTATGACAATCCTCTCTTTCTCCAGTTTTCGTTCTCTCTCCTTGTCCTTGCTCCTCTCACTGCTCCTCCTCTCCGGTTCCCTCTCTCGACGGTTCTCCTTTGCTAGCTTTTGTTTCTTAATCAGTTCTTCCTCTTCAGCCGCATCATCCGGGTAATCCTCTTCCTCCTCGCTGACTTCATCTAGGGGGACAAGGTTACCCTTCTTACCTCCAGGGAACTTCGCTGCGGTGGTCTTGATTGCTCCAGGAGTTTTAGAAAACTTCTCAACCCCCTTCCCATTACCTTTTTTTGGTACCTTTTTACTTCCTTTTTGCGTTCTAGAGCCAGTCTGAGACTTAGAACCAGTAATATGGTCATCAAAGGATTGGGGGGTCTCGGTCTGACCAACAGAATCTAGTATCTGGAATTCTCCCATTTCTTTGGGGAGAGAAATCCCCCCATCACCGTGTTCAGTGTCTTCGACTGAGTCAAGGATCTGGAAAGCAGACTCATCTTCAGAAACCTCTTCGTGCTCGTGTAATGTCGTAAGAGGCACCTTGGAACTCGTTGCTTCGGAGGCTTCAGGCGCTGGCGAGCCCGGATGTTGTGATTGAGACGGTTCGTCACAGTCCTGTGACTTCTCATCAACCGTTTCGTCAAGAATCTGGAAAATTACATTTTCTTCATCTACAGGCACTTTGTTATCCTGTGATTTGGGTGCTTGGGAATCAATCACATTCGGAAGCTTTTTCAGTTCCAGGGTCTTTAGAGGTTCTTTCTCCTTGAATGTGTCAGACTCGTTTACCATAACAATGTTCAGTGAATTGGCACTGCTCTGTGCTTCAGTTCCCAGGATAGAATAGCTTTTTTCAACCTGGTTCTCCTCCGACTCAGGAGTTTTTTCAGCTATGCTTTCCAGATCTCTCCCGGCGCTTTCCTGGTTCACTGGAACCGCAGTGCACGTTGCTGACACCTGCTGCCCAGATGGTGTTACCACACCATCCGGGTCCATTTCCTGTGCGACTACAGCTTCCTCTTCCGACTGGGACGGAAGGGATCCTTCAACCACTGGCTGAGACAGGGTGTCCATAGTAGGCGCCGCCTCCATCGCAACATCACCAACGACATCCAATCCCTGGGTCTCCGTGCCACGGGTACCAGGAGAAGCATCGGATGACCTGGTCTTGCACCCAGATGCAGTGGAAGGTTGTGGTTTTGTGACCCCTGTCTTTTTGGCGGCTGCAAGCTTCTGAGGAGTTTTCTGAGCCTGGGGGAGCTTTTTCTGCATAAGCGGGCTGGAAATGGACAATATGGCTAAAGTCTGTTTGGGCCGAGGAGTCTGCGAAACCAGGCTAGATTTCTGAGGAGAAGTTACTGTATCCGGTCGACCTCTCTTGCGCTTTTTTCTAGAACGTGCAGAGGGAGGCGTCTCTTGAATCTTCTGCATTGAGGATGAGGAGGATGACGCTGGTGGATTAGTGTTTTCGGCCCCATCCCCTTCTACCTCGTCCACGGTGACAAACTCATCCAGATTGAACTCGGCCAGGTCAAAGGGGTAGACATCGTAAGGTAGGTCGTCTGAGGTGAAGTCGTCCGCCGTATAGGTATACTGGTGTAACGGAGGATCAAAACAAGAATTCATTACTGCCAAAACTGTATTAATGGATTACGTTTCAACAGATGTGCTGTAGTACCTGGATACAAACTAACAGATTATAAACCCTCAACAAACATGTGTTGTTATCTAAGTCCTCCCACCCGCACTGTCTTCTGGGACTGCCTGAGGTCTCTGGATACACTCCTTGCGGACCAGACAGTCTTACTGTCGCCACTCTGTGGGGAAGAACAGAACACAGTTAACTGTCTAGCAAGCATTACCGGCACTTGAAATACAAACCAAAGAAGCAATCATACAGACCATGAATCAGTGTGTACTGCACCAGTGATTAAAAGTCTGCCTGATTATATAGACCACCTTTTGAATTTGGTCAAATAACGAACCAATAAGTTAGTCGATTCAGTGATTAATTATAGGCCCACGTTCCCAAAGGCATTTTACTGTGAAGGTCTAAAAATGCCTCTGGCCTTGCTGGGCAAAAGAAAAACCTACCCTGCAGCTCCTCAAGAACAGGGTTGTTCTTACGTCTTTTCTTAACCTTCAAGCCTTTCACCAACTTTATCCCTAACACTCCATCCTCACCGTAATCCTCTCCTCCTCTCGCCTCCCTTTCTTCTTGGCTGGGCTGCTGTCCTCCTTTCGGTTGCTCCTGTGCGAGCCTGAAGAGGAGCTAGAAGAACTTCCGTGATGTGATAACGGAGGGTGTTGCTCCTCCTCTGAAGGAGCCCGGCTAATTCTATGCCTGGAAGTCTCTCTTCTTTCAGGGGAGGAATGGTTACTGCGTCTGCCTCCAACTACTGAGCTCTGGGTCCTGCTTTTCTGGGGGTCGTCCTTATGCTCCCATAGTCCTGAAGAAGGTCTCTTATAAGCACAGTCTGTGGTCTTTTTAGATTTTGCCATCGGAGGTTTTTTATCTTTATCTGACCAAGAAGTCTTTGTTTGTGGTTTCTCTTTCTTGTTAGAAAGGAGACTTCTCCCCTGCGTAGGTGTCACAGGGTTCTCCGGTTGAGCAGCAGCTTGGTTATTTTCTCCAGACAGGGGGGGCATTGTCTTCGCTTTCTCCCCAGCGGCAACGCCGTGTTTGCAGGGTAGAGTCTTGGCCTGCTCCCCGGCCAGGCGCCCCATGCGGTGTTGGTGCACTGCAGCCTCCAGAGCCCTGAGGATCTCCGCAGTCACGGGAGGGAAGTTCAACGGTTTGTCTTCTACACTGCCCTCTCCCGGGACGGCCGGTGGCCCCACGGAGGGCGGTGTTGGTGCGGTCGCAGCGGTACCCGAGGCATCCCGGCCAACTGAATCGTCAGGTTCTGTGATCGCTAGACTTGCTTCCGTAGTGGCCACAGCAGCTATGGTTTCGCTACACTGCTGCAGTTGGACAACAGTTTGAACCGCATCAGGTTCCGCAGCGAGCTCATCTGTTGAGACGTCCTTTGCGATGTCTCGAGTCTCCAATACAACCTCTTCCTCAGGAACGGAAAGGGTAACTGTAGGTAACTGCGCGGAAACGGCGGGGGGGGCTTTTAGCAAAGTTTCCCCCGTTCCCTGATGTTCATCCTCGATTCTCTTCTCCCGGGTCTCTACCTCACTGTTTTTTATCCCTCTTTCACTCTCCGTGCCATCACCCTCTTCATCCCCCTTCTGTCCAGACTCGGTTACCATTGGTTCTTCGGAGTCTATCAGAATAATTCCAGTTGCTGGTTGCATGGCCTCAACATAGATGACATCATCACCCGGTGGTTTGGACGTCACTAGCTCAGTGGAAGAATCCTTCACGCTAACAGTGGTGCCAACGCTGGGGGCAAATGTAGCGATAGCCTCAATGCTGGAAGTGGTGGCAGCGCTGGAGGCGGTTGTAGCAATTTCCTTGATGGTAGCAGTGGTGGTACCGCTGGACGTGGTTGTAGCGATAGCCACGATGCTAGCAGTGGTGGCTGCGCTGGAGGTGGTTGTACCGATTGCCTTGATGCTAGCAGGGGTGGCACTGCTGGAGGTGGTTGTAGCGATAGCCACGATGCTAGCAGGGGTGGCACCGCTGGAGGTGGTTGTAGCGATTGCCTTGATGCTAGCAGTAGTGGTACTGGAATCAGTTACGGTGGCTTTTTTAGCAACGGTTTTCTTTTTGGTCTTAACCATCATTTCAATTCTTAAGAGCTTGTCGTGAATTTTGCAAGGAAACATCTGAAAATGAAGACAAACAGCCTTCCCAACGGACAAAGACTCCATCTCAAAATAGATCTGAGAAAGAGGACAGAGTGCGAATGAGAAATGTGTAAGTGTGTGCGTTAGTTGCCAACACATTTCTCAAGTATGAACAATATCAGCAAAAATGACTGCAGTAAGAGGCCTCATACACAGTATGTTTAGAAATATCCTTGTCATATTAAGGCTAATACTTTTTATCAACATCAGAGTTAGCTAAAGGCATCTATTATAAGAATGTCTTTAAACAAACAGTCCGAATTGCATGGATTTTGTCTCACCTAGTCATGTCAGTTAAATGCACTAAAAGTCGGTCTAAGTCGGTTGAAACCCTACGTGTGTGGTACCCAGTCGAACAGCACCAACATCACAAGGCACGCGCCTACCTTGTCAATTAAAACCAGCGAGTCGCGGAAAGACCCGATGCATTTCACACGGTTGTGTACTTCCTGGATTGCAGCGCCATCTAGAGGGACATGTTTTGCAACGAGGAGTCGTTGCCTTAATGTTGGATCCTGTTGAGGAAAGAGGGTTATGAAGGGTTTATTAAATGTTACTTCCATTTTGGATCCTGTTGAGAGTTAATATGCTGACTAGAATAAACAAGATAAACCACATTATAAACGGTTAAACACGTACGAAAGGTTAATCGAAAGTTTAACTCACCGAATTGGTACGACCCTTAAGAACTGTATAAATACCCTCCTGTACACAGAAGATAAAACAATGAGTGTGACAGAGTGGGGACACGAGTGAACGCAGAGAAGGGGAGGAGACCAGACCGACCGTTACCTGAAAGAGGCATGTGTAGGGGCGGATCATGGTAAACGTGAGGTGACTGTTCAGGAACTTGGGAGGCTGTTTTGTGTATTTATACACAGCCGTGCGACACTTAGGTTCCCCATCCAGACGGATGATAGCCTGATGAGGACAAAACACAAAAGACGGTCAAAGAAAAGTAGAACACGGGACCTTCTAGGGAGAGATCTGGAAAACATAACTGAGAGTAACATGACATAACTCCAGAGAGCCAAGTCGTAAATTGGGTGGAAATTCACTGGATGTTGTTATGTCACACAAATCTGACAAGGTTAGGATTATATTGATTCTATTTCCATCCTGGCCGTTTCCCCAAAATGATTCTGTCCAGAGCCACCGAGCCCTGTGGGAGTTGAGCCACCTCAATCCCGGCGTTACCGGCGCCACGCTCTTACCAAGCGAGCGGTACGGTACGCCAACTGCGGAGCACCAAGCACAACCCACCCATCTCTCAACAGGCAGTATGAAGCAGTTGTGCGCCCCGTGTCTGTAGTTGAACGGTTCAAACAGCTTGACGACATCTTCCTCGGTGTAGCCTCCCTCGGGTAAACCTTCCATCTTGATAAACGTATTCCTCAACCAAGCCTGTGAACAGACAAGGGCCATTCCAAATGAAGAGTGGACTTGGATCTTATCTTTGCTGCGTCCGATGGGTAGTGGAAAGTTAATGCTACTGTGCCTTGTGACCATGTCATAGGAATTTAACAGCGCAGATTACACTTATTTTGTGCATTTGACAATAAAAAAAAACACCTTGAAAGTCAACAGTAAGAATCACTGCATTGTCGCGTAATAAAAAGCACAAACTTACCTTTTTAGTAAGAGCAATGCCCCTGTTGGGAATGGTTGGCTGAGCCCTGGAATTAGCCACCTTCCCCTTGGGCGCGGTTTGCGGAGCCTTGGTATTAGCCACCTCCCCCTTTGGTGTGGTTGGCTGAGCCTTGGAATTAGCCACCTCCCCCTTGGGGGCGGTTGCTGAAGCCTTGGTATAAGCCACCTCCCCCTTGGGTGCGGTTGGCTGAGCCTTGGAATTAGCCACCTCCCCCTTGGGGGCGGTTGCCGGAGCCTTGGTATTAGCCACCTCCCCCTTTGGTGTGGTTGGCTGAGCCTTGGAATTAGCCACCTCCCCCTTGGGCGCGGTTGGCAGAGCCTTGGAATTAGCCACCTCCCCCTTGGGCGCGGTTGGCTGAGCCTTGGAATTAGCCACCTCCCCCTGGGCCGTGGTCTCACTTGTAGTGGACGTTTTGGTGCCAGTGGTCTTGGTCGAGGACTTGGCAGCTATCGCTGTTCTGAGAAGGGGACAGAGATTGAGGGAGAGGTTAGATTTTCTCTTTCCTTGACAAACTGTAAAGAAATATAGAAAAATAATTGAAAGTTTAACGCCCTTTAAAGCATGGGTGCGCCAACTGTGGAACAACATTTTGTGGAATGATTTTCTGTGAGATATTCTTACTTTTCAGTAGTCTTTTTAGGCTGGTTGAGATCCTTGTTAGATTGGTTAAGATCCTTTGAGCTAGATGACTTCTTAGGTTGGTGAATCGTGTTGTCCAGCTGGGAATCTTTCTCCATCTCCACGGTGACCTTGTGTCCGTGAATGGTCATGGTCTTGCTGTGGGCCAAATTCTTTGCATCCTCCTCTTTCTCAAACAACACAGATGCCTGGGGGGAATGGTGGAGAGAATAAGATGATTAGCTGTTCCTATGCTAGGTGCCTGATGTATTAATGAATGACAAGCTGTTTCCATGCTAGGTAATTGATGTATTAGTGAATGATAAACTGTTTCTATGCTAGGTGCCTGATGTATTAATGAATGACAAGCTGTTTCCATGCTAGGTAATTGATGTATTAGTGAATGATTAGCTGTTTCTATGCTAGGTCCTGATATATTAGTGAATGATAAACTGTTTCTATGCTAGGTGCCTGATGTATTAATGAATGACAAGCTGTTTCCATGCTAGGTAATTGATGTATTAGTGAATGATTAGCTGTTTCTATGCTAGGTGCCTGATGTATTAATGAATGACAAGCTGTTTCCATGCTAGGTAATTGATGTATTAGTGAATGATTAGCTGTTTCTATGCTAGGTGCCTGATATATTAGTGAATGACAAGCTGTTTCTATGCTAGGTAATTGATGTATTAGTGAATGATTAGCTGTTTCTATGCTAGGTGCCTGATATATTAGTGAATGACAAGCTGTTTCTATGCTAGGTAATTGATGTATTAGTGAATGCTTAGCTGTTTCTATGCTAGGTGCCTGATATATTAGTGAATGATGAGCTGTTTCTATGCTAGGTAATTGAGGTATTAGTGAATGATCAGCTGTGCACACAAGAAATACCTCTCCAATGGCCTTGCGCAGGATGACATGGCTGACCTTCCCGTAGGGCTGCAGGGCCTGGACAACGAGGTCATGCCTGGTGGTCACGGGTATGTTCCTCAGCCTCAACCGGGGAGATGTGCCTGGAGCACCCTTCTTCTTCACCTGGTGGACAAGGAAAGACAGAATAAACCACCAAAAACCTCCACGAGTCTGACATGCCTCGTACTCCCCCAACCACCTACTTTAGAGGAGCTGGACGGAGAAGGTGAGGTCTTGGTTGTCGGCCTTCCATGGCCTGCACCTCCCTTGCTTCCAGACCTGGACATTCCTGCATCATTCTTCTGGGAGGATGAGGTGGGTGAGGAGGAGCGGCCTCTTCTGCTGGCGCCTCCCTTCGAGGACGAGGAGACAGATCCTTTCTTTTTGGCGAGCTCCGCCAGAAGCGCAGGGGCCAGGGACTGCATCATATCTTCAAGGCTGGTCTTTTCGGTGAGGGAGAGGCCAGCTGACGGCACGAAAATGTGGGTCAGTGGCCATATTTGGCTACTGCATTTAGGATTTGAATTAGGAGCTCAGGGTCCAGGTTTAGGAGCTATGATTCAGGGCTTAGGAGAAAAATGGAGAACTCAAACATGCGTGTCAGTCTTACCAGATGATTCCAGCAGTTTTTTAGCAAGTCTTTCAGCACTGTTAGACTTCTGCCTCCGGCTCCTTCCAACATCTCCCGAGGGGCTGCTCCGCCTCAGATCACGACGCTCCCTCTCACGACTCCTCGACTTAGACCTGAATGAAGGGATTCCACTTTAATTATTATACAAACACAAACACATTAAAGATGTAAGAGTAGCAGCCAAGGCCAATTGTGAATTATTACCTAACAAAACAAGAACCAAGGAATCCCCACTGAGGAGTTACTTTTATTTTGTGTAAATAAAACGATAGGTGCTCTAACCTCCGGGATGAAGACGAGGTCTGGGGTGAGCGGGACCGACAACGCCCCTTACCACGGTTCCAACGCACATCAGGAGACCGGGAACGCCGTGTAGAAGCATTGTGTCTGCGTTCCCGGGAACGATCCCTGGAACGTGGTTTGCGCAGACCTGAGGAGGCGGGGTGGTGGGAGGAATGACGAGGGGAAGGAGATCGAGACCAGGATGGAGAACGGGAGGCGGTACGCTTCGCCCGGCGGCGTTTGGACAGCTGGATGTTATCATTTCTACCAGGAGCAGGACTGCAAAGAGAGGGGAGTAAGAGGAGCACAGGAAGAAAACAAAGAGAAAAGTAGAGGTAGAGTGAGAGGAGAGGTAGAGTGAGAGGAGAGGTAGAGTGAGAGGAGAGGTAGAGGAGAAAAGGCCAAGTGGACATTCGCAGGTTTACTAGCCTGAAAAACATTCCAGATGATTGTACACGGGCATTAGTAATCCCGGATCAGATCATCTTTTTAAATAAAACTATTGATGGACATAGATCCTAAAGTAACAATCTGCCATGCTATTTCCTAAGGAGACCTGGGATGGAATTGTTCCGCCAGGCTAAACATTCTAGACATTAAACTCAGCGTCTTAAGCAGACACATTCATACAGAGCTACTTTCATTGAATGAATCTGCTTATTTATATTGTCCTGCCATGGAAATCAAACCAACAGGCCAGAAATAAACCACTAGTGTGGTCCTGGACAGTCTTCAGTGTAACAAATCTAACAGCATAAACAATATCTCAATGTACTAAATGACTGAAATGAAGCATCTCACCTCGTCACAGGGACAGTTCCCACAGCCCAGTCAGGATGCCTGGGGGGAAACAGAAACCAGCGGCCAAGGCACAATCAGATCATGCTGCATTGAGGTTGTTAGAGTTACAGACTATCGTTGGTTTCCAGAAAAGTGTATAGGGACAAAAATTATAATAATAATAATTTGGGGAAGTTACTGAAAATGTTGTAATGTTTGCTAGTATGATGAAGGATGAGAGAAAACGTACGCTTTCCTGAGCAGAAGACAATTTTCAACATGGAGGACTGAGTTCTGATGCTCGATCCAGTTCTGTCAATCAAAATGGCACAAACACAGAAAAGACTGAGTCCAAGAGTTTGTATTTTTTGTTCCTCTAGAGCAAGTATTTGACATTACATTAGTTTACCTTTTATTTTTAAAGGCCAACATTAAGTGCACACTGTTTTAGCATCAAGCACATGTATCCATTTTCATGGTTCTGGGATTAATTTCCAACACAGGAACATTTTTAAGTACAAAGAACATCTGATCTACTAACAAAATAAAAAACTAGGCAAAAAAAATAAAACTCAATCAACAATCAATTATGGAGAAAGCTTGTGGAATGTTGTTGGAGCTTCCTTCTTCAACGTGGCTGAAGGTCAACCACTGGAATAGATCTCTTCAGCATAAATCTTGTAGCCCAAAAACATTTAAAAAAATTGTTTGAAAGCGTGAGACACGAGACACTCATACAAAAACATATGGATAACACTTCAAAAAGTGTGTTGCCTTAAAATTCTATTTTTTATACAAATGTTCTTGTATAACAGGCGTAATTGGCTACAATGTTTAAAGCCAATCATAGGATGTTGTGGTTTCACGACAACGCCCAAAAGGAAGTTCCATGGCAAATAAAACTCCCTAGTTGGGTCATCTCTTCCTCTATCATCGTCCTCATCAGGTGAAGGGACATCCAGTCACAAAAAAATACTTAGGCATTTTTGGTTTTGAAACAGAACTTTGTTATTACTAGTTCATAAAACAATTAAATTAATAACAATACATTGTTGTGCAATCTGGTTCCAGTTCAGGAACTTCTTTTAAACAAATCTATATTTAAAAACTTAATTGTAATTACATATGAACTCTCGCGAGGCAAAATCAACAAGGCAATGAGAGGGACGCACGGGTATTTAAATAAACAAATCAAAGACATTCAATAGTCATTCCACAGTGGTCTTCAGAACATAAAAATACAAATATATACTAGATGATTTATCTACAGATGTGCAGCTGGTCTTTGCTAAGTGATTGCATGTATAGGCACAGACCAGGGTTAAAATACAAAAATCATTGAAATGCAGTGAAACAGTTTTGCAGTATTATTGTAAAGTTTCATCATTGTATTGCACTGGGTGGTTACAAATACTGGCTCACCTTGGGAGTTTTTCTTTACTACATAGTCAAACAAGCCCCACCCATGATATAGTATAAAGCAAAGTATATGAAAGCGATTGAAACAGTCAAAAGGACTCTGGGAAAAACAATGTGTCCCAAATAGTTGACATGTGAATTACAGTTTTTTTAATGCCATAGTAAATAATGCCAGTATGCAAGTAAAATGCCTGAATATTTTCTGACTGATAATTTAAAATAATTATGTAGTAGAATTCTACACAATTAACATGCTTCTGTTAAATTATTTGTATCAAATGTGTTATATAGTAGGATTTAAAAAATATTAATACGGGGAACATTGTGTGGACAGGTGGTTGGGAGGTTCATCCTGACATCACCAAGCCCTACGTCAGGGAGTATTTAAACTTAGGTGAAAAGCCATATTCTTAAATTCATCTCAGAGTAAAAGCAATGATGTCAGGATCAGCCTCACCTTTTAGATCAATACTATAAAAAAGATCCCACAAGATGGGAAGACCTGATCTGGTAAGTACCTATATTCTAAGATACTAGATACACAGGACCTCCAGAACAGTGTATGGAGAACTCACCTTCAGCTTGACACATTCTTTGTTACAGAGAGAACAGGTATGGGGAAAGATTCTGGGAGTTGCCGCAGAGTAATCACTCATCATGGTCGGCGTCGGCAACCTCTTTGGCATCGTCGTGGGCGGGACGTTCATCTGCTGGAGCATCGACGACCCCATTTGTGGAGGCGGAACCAATGGACCCAACAAAGACGGTAGAACAGGGTACAAGGAGGGCCATGTGCGGGTTGCTGTCGAAGGGGGAACCCCAAGTTGGACACCTCCATGCCGGAGACCTCCGACTCCGTCAGTGGCACCGGCACCTCCTTCACCACCTCCAAGGACCACCAAGCCGGAACGGGACTGAGCCTGGCTCCGGGTAGTGCCTCGATTCGGGCCTGTCAGGAGTCGTTCAATTCCCTGGTCCCCGGCGTGAACAGAGATGGTTTTAGCCGCTGCTCTGGAGTCGCGGGATGCGAGGGTCTGCTTGGGGTTGCTGGAATGCAGCGGTAGGTCAATCCGAACGTCAGGATCATTCGCCGGGAGAATGATAGGGCTCTGAGCTACAGGGCTTTGGGTTCGCTTGGATGTCATGGAACTTCCCAGGCCGCCGTACGGCGTCCCAGCGAGCCCGCTAGGAGAGTCCCTTAACGCACCGTATTTCTGGATCTCCTTCGGAAGTGGATCTCGCCCACCGTAACCATCCACTCGGCTATCGGTACCATCAAAAGCACTGAATTTGCTAGCACTAAAATGTCCGTAGTCAATAACTTTGCTCTGTCCTCCACCTAAGAGGTCGGACTCTGGGTCAGCTCCCCTGCCAGTCTGGGGCCGATGGTCTACATCCATGCTTCTCTTGGCCTTCCGGATGCGGATGTCTCTCAGGATGAAGGGCAGGTTGTCCGGAGTCAGCTGGTCGTCAGGGTAATGGCTGAGCAGCTCCAGGTCTTCGTTAGAGAGACCAAAGCTGGCCAGGATGCTACTGGCGGATTCTGATGTATACCGGGCTGGCCGAGTGGTGGCGGACGAAGACTGAGATGGGGTGGATGAGAAAAGTTTAGCGGGAGTGTTTTGGTTCAGGAAGCCAGGCCAAGAGTCCCTGGAGCTCTTCTGGTCGCCAGAGGACAGGTCAGGTGAATAGCCGCCCATCCCACCCCCAGACAAAAGGTTGTCCCTGGGGTCATGAGTTTGGCGAGGATCTCTGCTGTCCGGTGAGACCTGCTGGTTCTGCGGCCTCATCTCACTGAAGAGCCTCGCCCCTTCTCTGGCACCGCGGATATGGAGGTCTATGGAATTCTGCAACTCGGAGGTCAGCCCAGCTGACCGCTGCCCTATGCCATAGCTTGTTTGCTGGGATACCATAGAGGACATCCTGCCTCCCTTGCTGGAAGCAATGGAGGCACCACCAGGCCCAGAGCTTCCCAGACCCAGATGAGAGGCCCCAAGAGGTTCCATCCCGACCTGGGCTTGTGTAAGTCCATACTGTCCCATCTGGGTGGTAGGCCTCTGGGATTGTGAGGAGAACTGTCCCCCTAGGCTGTTATACAAGGGATGGGACATGTTATTAATGGTGACTGCTGCTTTGAGGAGGTTTAGGAGTGGGTCGAGAGGAGGTGAATGGGGGTGAAGGGAGGGCAGAGGGGGTTTGGTAGCTCTGACGGCGGCTAGCTGATTCAGGGCAAGCCGGACTTTAAGCTGGGCCAACTGCAGTGAGGCGTGACCTATGAGAAGCTGTGGGGGTGGGCTCCCAACTCCCAGCCCACCAATCAGATTCAGCGGACTTGAATGGGGAGCGGCGCAGCGCTCCAAAAACAACGCAAAGCTGAAAGAGTTAGAGAGAAGAGACACAGAGAGGAAGGTTACTATGGGCAGGTCTCCTCCCTGGACTGCTCTTGAGGGAAACACACTGGAAACGGGTTGCAGACTGGACTTCCGGGACCTAGGATCGACTCGTCTCTTTCCAGCCCATTTCGCACGAAAAAAAAAATAAAAAACAGTTTTCTTCTGGAACAGATTCTAGACGGGTTCAGTTGGTTAGACGTGCACGGAGCGGAGGGGTGACGGCTCTTCCGGAGTCTTCGCTGGAGAAAAAAAAGACAGCAAGCACAGCGACAGCAGGAAGGCAAACGGGACAGGTAACAGCGGGACACCGTGATAACATAGTTCCACGTAGGACACCTTTAGTGAAATTTGCAAGATTGCTAGATTGACCGAGGCAGACATTAAAATAAACACATTTCCAACAGACAACCCCCCCCCCCGAAACGTTAATTACCCAGTTGAAGCGTCATTGCCGTAACCTGTTGATTATAGAACGTAGAATGGAATCTGATTTAAGTTATGTGGATGTCAAACCACGCCCCCACCCAAAGACAATACCCAGAATGAGGAACAGCTAATCGGAGCATTGCACCTGCAAATCAGGTAAACCACTCTAAACCTATACGACGCTGACCACCTTGGAAATATCTTCAGTTTTAATAAAAAACTAAAAACATGTCTATAGTGTAAATATTTGAGAAATCAAAGCTGAACTTCAAAGCTGCTCAGAAAGAAAACCCATCACCACCACTTGAACAGAACATTCGTGAGCTAAACGGTATTGACTGACCAGGTTCAAGTGGGTACAAAAAGAAACCATACTCAAGTCAGCACTAGTAGTAGTGAACTGCTGTGGTTGGTTCAACATATAATATGAATAGGTAATGGTCAATATGCAAATCCCTGTTTACCCCCCCCCCCCCTCTCACAAACACACACACAAATGGTGCTAGGTAAAAACAAAAGCACTCTTTTCTTTATGGTTTGGCATGGACATTATCATCTCCATTCAAGTGTTCATGTCCAACAAAACTTTAAAACCAATCCAGTGCCTTAAGCTAAGCTCAGTGACTTGCAGTACCGAGACTTACAAATATGTCGTAGGTAGTTCTGTCAGTGAGAGTGTGTAAACGGACGGGTCTCTTTTTTGTTGTCACAAAAAAGACACTATGGCAGTTTTTGTTGCCACAAAAAAAAGAGAGAAATCCACTCCAGTCAAATAATAATCTGAGATCTGCTCTCTATCTGAAAAATTCCACCTTGCAAATCAGACATTGGCTTGGAAAAGATTGGAGTGACAGCCGATTCAACCTTATTGAAACAGATTCCCCGACCAGTTCACATCTGACCCTCATGTTGTTGGAGGAGCTTAGTCATGTCAATGGGAAAAGAAAATGTCCGCAGTACACCTGAAAGATTAGTATTTTTGCGCTAACTTTGCACAGAATAATATACAATTCGCCATGTTATCGTATAAACGCCCTGCCTATCTTCATACTAAACTACATTTGTTATGGTTAATGTAAACTAATAGTTAATATAAGGGCTACATTTGTGAAGCAATATAAATAAATGCTGTCATTGTTCTTAAATTACAGTAAAAGTAACAACAGTGGGTGGATTTGGTTTTGCTAGCCAACAAAGACGTGGTATACCTGGTCGAAAATCAGGCCGCGCAGTGACCAAATTAGACCAAAAGCGCAAAATATCACCGACTCCGTTGTTGGCTAGGCTGTGATAGCTTAGGTAGCTAGTTCCCTAGCACCGAGGGTTTCTTCAAACACATGACCGCCATTTTGATTCTCTGCCATAGTGTCGTATTAGCGCCGTGATGCATGGAGCCAAATCGACATTTATTACGTCTAAACAACCGCATTATCCGTTTGAAATCACACGTATAAATAACAGATAATATCTTCTGCCCGGCCTAATCAACATCTGACGTACCTTTAGTTATGTTCGAACATTTGTATGTAGCTAGTTATATCTCATTAGTTCCTGTTGACTTCTTTTCCGGCGGATCCAAGATGATGACCAGCAAAGAGACGAGTTCGACTTTTTCCAGAGAGGTTCTCCTCCCACAACAGACCAAACAAAAACTACCAGAGCGGTCGATGCCTGCATTAGCCATTCGTCACCATATGGTGGCAATGTTTCATAGGACTGTCGTGTTCCGAACATCTGAACAAACAATAACTGACTGATGTGGAATCTCCTGGTGTTCAGCTGTGATGTTATATCTATGATGTCTATCTTATCTTAACTTTACTCTTTATAGTCTATACTATTATATAGTCTTCTGCTTTTGGTAGACTGCCATTGCATTTTCCTTTTTTGGACAATTGCATATTGGCTTTAAATAGCGCCAGTGCCAATATATTTACATGATATACAGCATCTGTGTACTATATAGGTATAATAACTCTGGTTCTGTAATAAATCTTCCAGTGATAAATACATAAATACCATTGGAGTTCATTGTGTAGCTACTGGATAAATAAATAATGACTTCTGATTGGACAAAGACTTGGATAGTGTTATCAGTCAGCAGGCATATCAATCGATATTTTTGACATTTCTATTAAATGCGATTTTTTCTTGGGACCAAAGAGGCTGTAATATCAGATAGGCTTTGCACCCGACCGTAGTGGGACAGCTGTGGGTGGGGAGCAAGAACATTTTATTTTGGGCTGTCATCACGATCCCCTATTAGGCTATCACAGGGCTAATACTAATAACACACACACACGTGGGATTAGGGACGGACTACTTCAAGATCTCTAACGCTGTCTGCCGGAGAGTGGGTGGGCATTTCTCCGTTTCTTTGACAGCTCCCTCGCCACATGACAGAGGAGTTGAGTTACGAGTTCTGGACTCCCAGGGATCTAAAGCAGGAGTCTTCAAATCTGGACCTCGAAGCCAGTTCCTCTGGGGATGTGTTATATGTCTGTCTGAGGCCTCTCCTTTGGGGATGTGTTACCTGTCTGTCTTAGGCCTCTCCTCTGGGGATGTGTTACCTGTCTGTCTGAGGCCTCTCCTCTTGGGATGTGTTACCTGTCTGTCTGAGGCCTTTTCTCTGGGGATGTGTTACCTGTTTGTCTGAGGCCTCTCCTCTGGGGATGTGTTACCTGTCTGTCTGAGGCCTTTTCGCTGGGGATGGGTTACCTGTCTGTGAGGCCTCTCCTTTGGGGATGTGTTACCTGTCTGTCTGAGGCCTCTCCTCTAGGGATGTGTTACCTGTCTGTCTGAGGACTCTCCTCTTGGGATGTGTTACCTGTCTGTCTGAGGCCTTTTCTCTGGGGATGTGTTACCTGTTTGTCTGAGGCCTCTCCTCTGGGGATGTGTTACCTGTCTGTCTGAGGCCT